>JAPYZJ010000484.1:0-43062 GCA_030522765.1 Ophioninae sp. B BG-2022a
TTAGCAGATTGAAGGTTTTCTTCGGTCCAAGCCGCTTTAGCGGTGGTCCTTTTACGATTTCTTGGCATGTCTACAACAATAAAAAAAATTAGTCACTAACGGGTAATGGCGCTCAGGTGAGCGGTATACCCCCATATGGTAGTTAGGTAATTAATTTGAAATTAAAAAAAAATCATACTCTGTTGGTGAAAATTTATTGTACTATCATAAAATAGAATAGTATATCTCAGAAAAGAATAATAAAGTAATTAAAAAAGCATTAAAGTTTTAGACTTATCGACAAAAAAACACTACACGAAAAATGATATCAGCGCGGCCCCAAACAAAAAAACGTATTTAACCGTCGCATGATGCGGGTTGACTGCACGCTTGCATCGCTGTCTGTTAAAGGCCCCCTCCCCTCACCCTTTACCCGAAATGGCGTGATACTACGCACTATTTTGACAGAGATACAGAGGTGAGCGGCATTACCCAGTGAGCGCCATTTCCCCCTGCCTACCCTATTTTTCCCACTTTTCTTGATGTGCAATTGAAACATCTTCGTTTAAAAATAGAGGCAAGAAATTAATGAGACTAATCATCGATTATTTATCAAAAATAATGATACAAAGATATTTTATAGATACAATCGAAAAAGACGAAATCAGTGACTTCGAAACAAGGAAACACACAACTTTTTACTTATTAGGCCAAATATGCGAAACCGCGAGGTTTAATGTTACGCGCTCAATGTTGATTTTGTAGAAAATGCCTATTTTTTCTTTTTCAAAAACAATTTAATAACTTTGCAGAAAAAATGATAAAAATCATTTAAAAAAACGAATCTAACGCTAATAGTGAATTTTACAAAGAGATTAATATTACTAAAGGATCCGATCGCTATTGTTCGAAGGCCAATACGCGATTTTGCGAAGCAAGAAATTCATGAAAAGTTGGAATTTTCAAAATGGTGTACCGGTACAAAACGGATTGCAGAACTAAAAATAAAAAAGTAAAATGAATCCGGTTTTGTCCACTTGAAAATTCCGTTTTATAAATTGGTTTACGATTCTTTTTTCGCCGAGATCTTCGATTTTTTGTCCGCATAGAAAAGTCCCCGAATGCTTGATCCTTTTGAGAAAAGCTGTGTACAGCTTACAGGGACCTCAGAAAAAACGGAGCACCCCTTTATTTGCAATTTTGAGGATTTTTTGAATCGCCGAGTCTGAACTCCTGTGTCGACTCTTCGTGGTATCTCCGTTCGTCCTTCAACGAGTTCTCGTTACCGCTAGAGTTCACCGTCGACCACTACGCCAACGCTTTCATTGACCAATCGAACGATCGCCAGGGCTAGACGTATCCGATGAATTTACAAGCGACACGTGGGCGCGTGTACTGACGAAGAATAAAAGTTCATCGGTCGAGCGTGGAAGTCTTATAAGCACAAAAAAAAAGATAAAGCAACTGGTCGTCTCCATCGAGGCGACCCTGACGACGATCGAATCGTGAAATCGTAGGTCTGCACTTGAACATTTTTTTAGCCCCAAATAATTCCTTATCGATACCATAGTAGTCGACTGGAAATTTTTCGTTTCTTTATATAACCAAAAAATGTATAATTTATAAATTAAACATTTTTTACGGCTTTATTTTCGTATTTTTAAACTCGAACGAACGCGATGGATCGGAAGTATTCAGTTATCGGTTTCAACGAGCTAAATTACGTTAAAAAATGTTTTATCTCTTCGCTATAAATACGTATTTGAGCCAAAAAGCTAGCAATGTTTAAGCCTAAGTAATCAAAAGATTTACCATGAATTATCGTTTCGGAAACTTGATAGTTCCCGGAAAAGCGGCTAACAAAAAGTGTATTTATTGATGCGCTTGAAAATACAGAATTGCGACGAGACGAAAATCGAAGTTTCTACGATCAATAATATCGACGGACCATCCCTACTGCAAAAAGAATACTATTTCATCCCGTCGAAACATTATGAACAAAAACTAACGTCGAATCATTGTAAAATAATGTTTCGTTAATATTTCGTCAAAATAATATTTTCGAAGTACGTGTAAACATTTTGTTTGGGTTTGTTTGACACGTGTGACGAGAATTTGAAAGAATATGACTACGTATATCAACGATGATAAAAACTGAATAAATAAAAAGTGCCGAAAAAAGTCATTGAATTCCAACTGCGCACTTCATCGTTATAAAAATAGTTTATATCGATTTTAATAACTCAACTGTGTTTGGAAGCACAATACGACACTGGGAAGGAAAAGTAGATTGTCTCGCATTGGAACGATGCTAACATTAATACCACCTGCAGCCCAGCTGATGAGGAGATACGCATCACGCAAGGCCCAAAACTCCCAACAAACCCAAACAAACCCAAAACTCCGCGCATAGCATGTGGAAAGAAAAGAGTCGAAGATTGTGAGACGACTGGGATCGCAAAGGCTGAAGGTAAAATACAAACTGCCGACGAGCCTCGTGATTATTTCGAATCACAATAATATTGCGATAGTTGGACGGCAGATGCAATTGTGAATCTGATACGTGATGCAAGAGTGCAAAGCGCGTTCGCGAAGCCCCGTATCTCCTGGCACGGAGGATGCTACGCGTCTCGCTCTTTTTCTTCGCACTGCTCTTTGCTTGTGTTCATTTGGATCATCGATTGAATCAATTTCTTGCAATTCTTTTTCCGTAGCCGGATCCACGTCAGGCTAGCTGATCAACACTTGTACCAGCGTTTAATATTGTTCAAGCTTAGAATCAATATAATAGTATCGATATTTCCCATTGTATAATTCACAAACTTTTGTTTATTTTGTTTACTACGAAGAAGTTTGTACGAAAGTACAAAGTTGCACAAAGTTTGTTTAGTATGAAATATTATTTTTCAAACGCTATCTAGTGACGCTATCTATAGCCCGATCGAACTTGTACAACGCAATATACAGACAACTGAAGCCATCTATTCGAAAAATCATGTTTTCTTTTTACTACAGCTGATATTTCACAATATCATATAGTAATATATAATAATCATGCTGTAATCCTCCTTTACGATAATTATGTATTACTTTTGTACCCTTTGTATCGAGGATCGTTCTATGACCGTGCAATAAACAATTAAGGGGTCAAACTACTGCCAGAATGAAAAACTTTCGTCGAGGCAACGCGAATTGAAGACGAAAGTCTAAAAAAAGTCAAATGGTGCAGGAATCGCTGATTATAGATACCCTAATTTTAACAATGACAGAACTGCTGGTTAAACTTTAAACGTGTTTTTTTTAAATCTTTTCAATACTACGTACACGATTTTTCGACATCCAATAAACGAGTTAACTCGATATTTGGTACATTTGTTCAATCTAATCAGAGTGTTAACCAATGTTTTTCTTGCTAATTATTCATAATATAATTTTGTTGTAAAAAAAATAAAAAGAAAGTTCATTATTAAAATTCAACAAAAAAATAACTCGATCGAGTTTTAGTCAACAGTATCTATTTAAAGAAACGAATGTTAATGCGAATAAAGAGAACGTTTAAAAGGGCTTTACTTGTATATGTAAATAAGGATGAAAACGATTTTTCGATGTTTTTACTGATTTTTGAAAATTGGATTTTTATTCGAAATAGCCTAACCCTTTAATCAATAAATCAATTTCTTTCCTCTTTTATGACTTTTATATATCTTACAGTTTCTCAATGAAGAGCTTGATCGTCAGTTGTACATGAGCAGCATTCTTTTGATGACGCCCAGGCCTCTATTCCACTCTCGTTGGAAAGTACATTTACGCGTCTGTCGCGTAAGTGCGAGACGATGAGGAGGAGAAGCGGGCGACAACAAAAAGATCATGCTGAAGCCGGATAGACGTATCCGCGAGGCCATGCATCGAAAACATTAGGACGTGAGGATCGGTCGCGTAATTATCGAGGTAGAAAATAAAAAAGAGTCTTCAATGACGCGCCGTATGACGCGCGTCTATTGTATTCCTGCGACGAAGAAAAACGGATCCGTTGCGTTGGCACGCGACTACCGTAAGCCTGTAATCGGAGATTGAAAACTTTCGCGGCATTTTTGATCTCCAACAGTGCCAAGGCAATTTCAATTATCCTGGTGTTATCACGAGCTGACTCGTCTATTCGATCGAAGACTGCAATTTTCCAACTTCTCGTCCGTGAAGTTCGAACTTTTTGAGAACTAGAATCATAACAACATCGAATTCAATGGTTCAAAGGTTTTTGGTTAAAGTTGTAACAGTTGGAACGCAACGAGTATAATCATTGTTTTTACAAGCATGAAAATTTCTTTAGACAGATTTTGAGCGACAACAATCATGCAAACATTCTTTTAAGATTTTCTTGTTCCCTGAGAATTAATTTTTTAAGTCTGACTTTCGATCAGCCGCAGTGGCTCAACCCCTTAAGTAACGATACTTAACGACTACTCGAGCGACGTGAAATTTAAAAAAATTATCACTAATTGTACACACAATTTTCTAAAGAATTCATCGTGTTCGGAGCTTTTTATCATTTTCTTCCATGATACACAATGAAATTGTAACTTTCAAAAGTACTTGAAAATGTATTCCCTCTCCCATCAAACTCTCATCAGCATCCTTCCATCCTGTACTATAAAATTCAATCTAAAAGAAACAAATATAACGTGAAAATGATTTTTTATCCAATTTTCAGTCACGGAGAAATTCCGCATTTGCGCAATCTTTCTACGCAGCGCATGCGTCCAAGCGTACCTATTATTTCAGCCAGTGGTGCATATATTCGTAACACCGAAGCTGTGTCTCACGGTAGTTGCGGGTCTTTGTTTTTCTGTACATGAATATTATATATGTATATGTATATGTATATATATATATATATATATATGCACACGTACGCACATAGAGAGACGATGACAAGCGGTGCGTGGGTACGGAGAGATGAGTCACAGTTTAGCTCGTTGTAAACTCGGTCGAGTTTGTCAAAGAGACGGGTTTGGTTAGAATTGCGATCGATAGGCCATCGAGTTTTTTTCCCCTTCTGTCGTTGTACGCGGAACGTAAGCCGAGTATCAGCCGGTATATTTGAACGTCGTCAAACCGGAGCATCTCGGGATTTATTTATCCGTCACGAGTACATTGCGAAGTCGCGACAGCAAGCTGATTTCCGATAGCGACACGCTCGGACGATTCCACAAGCGAGCCGTGAAAAAGGGTCTCCGGGACTTTTCCCCCCATCGTCGCGCCTTTCTCCCGTCCTTCACGGATCGCCCTATATACACAGAGACGAACTCGGCGGTGGTCGCACTGACGCACATGTTGCCTCGTGATCAGCGAGACAAAATAACGAAAACTGAAGAAAAAAAAACCTGTCGCTGTGCGCGCACGAAAGAACGTGGTAACGATGGCTCGGTTGGCGTCGTTTTAATAATTTGCTTTTTTTTTTCGTCTTTTTCTCCTTTACTCGCGAACGAGAATATTCTTGCGCAATGTAGTCGTCTCTCACGGCGCAATAGAGTCGTACAATAGACAGGTGGTTTGGAATATCTACAACGGAGCTCCACCGTCAATTTCACGATTGGGAGGTAATTAGAGATATTGCGCAACTCTATTCGCGGTTGTCATGGAACATTTCTGTTCAATTAAATATGCGATATGACGGAGTCGCTTCGGTCGCCAAAATCGTCGACCGTAGTCACGAACACACGAGAAATTATAAACGAGTAACGTCCAGAGGTATGGGGAGGGAGGAGTTCTAAACGTCGCGAGTATACAACGCGACGGGTGTGCCGTGGAAGGCTCGCGTATCTTTCTCGAGGCTTAAATAATTTTTTGTCTCCGTCGCTCCATCTCACGTGACCTTCTCTTGATTTGACAAAAACGGGCATCACCGTTCTTGTGACATTCTACGTGTTTCTTGTTGCCAGTTATATTATTATTATTATTATTAATGAATTTGTTTTGCCTACCCCTTTCCCTCTCGCTCAATTTCGTGAAATCTCTCGAGCAAATACAAGCGAGTGTACGTGGAGGAAAAAGAAACACTCACCATATTGGGCGACGACCAACGGGGATCCGAGTAAAAGGAAGGTCAACTGGATGACGAGGAGGAGATGAAACGCTTTAAATCTATTGGCCAGCATAGCGTACAACGCGCACCCATCACACGCCATATTTCGAAAGAACGGGGGAGTTGCAATAACCACCGTCTTTTTACGCGCGTTTACTTCTCACGCGTCGTCACTACCGCCGTCGTCACCGCCGCTCGCTCTATCGACTCTTGCGCCGTCTCGAAATGTATTTCAAGATTTTTTCAAATCTCACGTTCACCTCTTTATCGCTGCTCGCGCGAGACGAGAAAAAAAAAATCTCGAGCGAGCGACCGAGCGACTCTCGCTCGCACTCGTGACGAACTTTCCGGAGATGCCGCGATTTCGTTATCACCGTAAACGCCTGGCCCGATTACGATACTTTCGAGGATTCAACTTTGGCTGGAAATTCTTCCGGGGCGCGATCAACGCCGAGTATCCCGTTGTTTTATTCAACACGCACGCACGCGTATCCTGCGTACATGCAAATATATGGATTTTTGTAAGACGGAGTTGAGGAGCGAGCGCACCGGTAGACCGTCGCGGCGAACAGCGGATAATGGAAACGGAAACGAGAGGCGCCAGTTAGTTGTTCTGCTCGTCGGCCGAGGCCTCAAACCGGTGTAACCACGCGTTCACAGAGACTCTCCGTTCCGTTGCGACGAGAGCGGCATGTCGAAACTAACTGGCCTGTTTCTCGCGAGCTTCGAAAGCGGGGCCTGCTGTTCTGTACACGTCGTCATTGCTCTTCTCCTTCTCAAAGTCTCATATTTTCGTAGTGTCCGTACTGTTCAGCGATCGGTCAAGTAGACACCGACTACGAGATTTCTATGTTATCGGCCGAGGACACGACCCATCGGATTCATTTGTTTTTTTTTTACAATGTATTTTGAATTTCACAAAAAACAACATTTATTATAGCCCAGCGCTGGTCGACGAACAATATTTTCGTTACGATTCAATTCAATAGTCAAAGAGGTAGTGTAGTTTAGAATTCGAGAGATCTCATCGATGCACCCGGTATCGTATGTTGGTGCTCCCAAATCGTCTACATGGAAAAAAACGAAACGAATAGTAATCCAGCCAACAAAATTCAGAACGTTTTCTCCTGAAGATAATTTTTGACTGATGTTCGATGTTTGGGTTCTGAAATGACCCCACTGAAATTTTGTTTCTCCGCCCACCGGACCTTGAGAAATAGTGATTGAAAGTATAAAAACGATCATATCTCGATAACTAACAATTTCATTAAAAAATGTTGCAAAAAAGTACCATAGCATAATACGTAGAAAGCTGTGTGACGTTTAGTTCTTCATTTTTGACACTAAGGGCACGAAACCCTTTAAAAATTCGCAGTACAAATTTGAAAAATCGTAAAGAATATTTATTCAGTGTTTTTGTATTGTTTTTCGGATCAGGTTTTCATGCCGTCTATATTTTTGGAGATTCCGGATTACGTTACCGAGATATAGCGATTTCTATACTTTCAGTTCCTATTTTCAGGATTGGGCAGAGTTAAGAAATGAAATTTCATTTTGGCAACTTTGAGTATCCACGCATCCTGCTTCAGAGCAAAACTTGCCAATACTCGGCAAAAAAAATTGGGATTTTGGCGTATTCTACTAGTTTATACCGCAAGTAAAGTTTGTCGATTTGTACCGTAAAGTTGAATCGATCGTTGAAGGTTCTGTGATAATGTTTGCGCTCGGAAAGATCCGGGAATTTAAGAGCCTCGTTGACGCGATCGCGCTGTTCCATTTTCTTGGCTATCGCGTATCTGCGTTCGGAGGTTCGACGGATATAATCAATCTCCTCGAGAGCGCCGAGTGCGTCTCCCAGTCTCGAGTCCGTAATCCTCGCAATTTCGTCTCGTTCTATTTCCAACTCTCGCTTCTTCTCGGCCCTCAGTATCTTCTCCTGGAGTTGGCGTACGTATACGCTCCAATCTCTGTGGCGCTGATTCATCAAAAGGATAATCTCGCCGTCCATAGCCAAAGGACTGACGCCGGTATGCTCGAGATTGCGCGACACCTCGGACCAAACTTGGCCCCAAGCGAAGGGATCCAAGTGATCCGCAACGCACGCCGTTATCTGTCACGGATCGATGAGCAGAGAAAATCGAGATGGTATCATCAAGATCGGAGGAGCTAGTAGGAAACTCACTCGATCCTCGAGAGGCGGCGGATCGCTAGAGAAAATTTTGTAGCGTTTCCGCGCTGCGCTGTAGCACTCGTTCTCGTTGGTCATTATCTTCCGCAAAGCGGAAATTTTAGGTGCGACCGAGCCAACGAGGGAAGCCAAGGTCGGACTGAAGTCGGGACTTGTTCTCGCATGGAACGTGTCGATCCATTGCTCCAGTCCCATGAAAGGCAGTTCAACATCACCTATGCACCCTTCCGGGTTACTGCGTTTGACGCCCTTTCTTATCTCTTCTTCGCGCCAGCTGTTGGCCAGAAGGGAGAGAAAACCTTTGGTCTTGTCGGCTCCTCGCCAGGTAGAGAGATGCGCGACAACGGCACCACCGTATTGCTCGTCGATCGTTATATCCGTCAGCACTCCAAGATACAGACAGCGTACGGGCAAGGAAGCTTTCTCCGTTCCGTCCAGCATCGCGAATATTCCTCCCTCGTTGATGAATCCCCTTCCACTCTCGGGACAACGAGTCACACGTTCCCAGATGTAAGAGCCGATGGTCACGAGCAATCTACTTCCGTAACGATTCGCTCGGTGCTCTTGCGGCAACTACGCGCGCGTGCTATCATCGAGATACCTCTGATCCAACGGCGAGTCCGTGTTTTGCGGTCGATGGCATCGATGCAACAATCGGATGATCGTATCCAGCCCATCTTCCTTTTCGCAACGACCGTAATGCCTACCTTCCGTCTTCGTTATTTCCTCGATCGCCGTCAACAGAAGTGTTATCGCTCTCTGATGCCGCAAGGTAAAGGAATCGAACGTTAAAATTCGATCGATCGTTTCTGCGAAAAGCGTGATCTGCTGAGTAATGTTGCAAGTCGAAGAAGCTCATCCCGAAAGCAAGGCGTAAAACAAGGCGTCAAATGTCCATTATTTCTTGTCGTCAATAATTCTTAACGCACATGTTCTTAACTTGATCATCTTTCCTTAACGTGGTCTCAATATACATTTTAGAATTTCTCTAAGCATTTTTCAATATACATTTCCGAATTTCCTAAACAATATTGCGTCGATTTACTCCCAGCGTCCATCTTACCAAGAATAACGCGTGCTGTTCCTTTTTCTTGCAGGTCCTTAAGGATGAGCGGGCACCCAGACGTCGCTAGACCACACATCGCTCGCGTTAATTCCATCGCGAGTCGAACCTCCGAGTCTGTATTGAGAGTTCGCTCCAGGAGTGCCAAGAGCCTGAAACACGTCATGATGATTCCTATTCTTCGGCATGGGTTCCTATGTCGTATCTGATTATTTCAATACCTGGTCGATCCTTCGTTACGCACGAATTCCTCGGGCATTTTCTTCGCCAATTTGGGGAGTACTCTTGCAGCGGACTGCGACAGATACGACAATTGCGAGGGGCTCCAACGACGAGTTCCGTTTTCGGTTATCGGACTCATCGTCTCAAGAATCGTCGCTACGACACGCTTCTCGATCATTGTCTGTGCACCGGCAATGGCCGTTGAAACGTATGGGAGTAGCACGAAATGATGCAAGACGAATATTTACGGCGATGGCTGGACCATAGTTGGAAAGATGAAAGAGCGTAGCGAGCAGAATCTTTTTGAATATCAAGTCTTGGTCGCTCGTATCGAAGACAACGTTTTCCGTCCAGGTACCCTCGACACCGGAATCGTCGATGACGGCCAGTGCGATGAGGTCATGGGCTAGGATGCGTCTCACGGACTCCCAGGCAGGATTAGCCGCTAGAGCTGCGAGGATGAGAACTGCTAGGTCGTTCCGCAAGATCTGACTCTCCTCGCTACCACGTCCGTATGTCACTCGATAACGAAATACGTCCTGGAGACTCCTAAAATTTCGTATGGAGACCAGTCTCGAATTTTCCAGCTTGAAGCAAATTTTATCGTCATATTTGATTTACAATTATATTGAATATTGAATTTAAGGCATTTCAATAGCTTTGAGTAAATCATATTCAGTCTTCATTAAGGCCGGAACAGAGCCTGTAGCATTCGCTATTTGTGAAATATGGTCAATCTGGCACTACGGGAGCTTAGGAGCAGGAAAATCACGCAGACAATGGGAACAGAGCATTGTCATACCTGGTTGCCTGAACGGAAGGACCAGAGAACTTTGAAACAGCATCGGAAACATTTTTTTTCACAATGATGGATAGCGCCAGATAGTGTGCCACTTTTGTCGTCCGCACCAGGACGTTATCTGCTCTTTGATCTCCATTTTCCATACCATGGTGCGCAGTCATCCTGGAGAACAGGTGATCCAGGATTCCGGCTTCCAACATTGCGTTGCCTTTGTTCGATACACATCAGACGATGAATATGTTACGTTATTGTCAGTGTTACTCGACTTACAGGCTGTATCCGATATGTTTGCCAGAAGACAGGCAAACTCCAACGTTTCATTGTAAATTTGTGGCGAAGACGACGCACACAATTTAGTTATGAATGTTGCAAGATCGGATAGCTCCATCGCCTGGCGACAAAATTTGAAATCTACCGCAGCATCGAGCGGAGTTTTTGTTTTTGTTGCTAAACTGCTCAGTGCTTCCAGAATTTTGGAGATGTGTTGATCATTCGACAGGACATTTGTCAGATTGCCCAACCCATTGAAGTATTGGACCATGTCTTGGAAGCGAAGCAGCCGGTCGGAGGTTTTGTCGAGCAATGGCGGCAGTTTGCACAGATGCAACACTCTGTCCAAATGCATTCGATATTCCCTGGTGTCCGGCACTTTTGTCGCGAGAAACCAGAGAATCTTCATTACCTGCCCTAAATCCGCGACTCTCTACGCTGATCTTAAGGGCGTCTAAGTCGACATAACCTTGCACATTTTCGAACCCAGTTTTCACATAAACGGCTTTTTAGGAACAATGGAGTACCCAACTATAGAATTTATGGAAGAAGAGGTTCATTGATTTATTTTACAATAAAAGTTATTTATCTCTACGAAATCTCAAATGTCAGCTTTCTTGTACTCATGCATCATGTGGTAACGCTTCTTACTTTCTTTCAAATATCATTAAATTGAACATTGCCACATCCGCGATGCTGAATTAGAAGGATACGTATCCATCCTGACCGACCTCACGCAAAAAATCCCGGAGCGAACGACCGATCCAAACTTCGTTTTCACTCGTTATTCGATCGAGGATCAACAGGCTCAATTTGTCGAGCGGCCTTCGATCGTTGATCGCGTATTTTGCTGCAACTTTGTCGAGAGTGGCGAGTTTCGAAAATGATTTTGAAATTCGACCATTTTCTTTTTCCCTCGATTTTGGTGCTTTTTCGATATTGGCTGTCGGACAATTGACCGATTTATTACGGATGCCCATGTTGCCTGTAGATTGTCATTTCAAAAACAAAACGCACGATCAGGTAGTTGACGTCGCGCTATTTCCATGTAATGAACATGTCGAAGACGTACCACGTGATACACGAGTGCGAGGGAGATAGTCGAAATGTTTAAATCGTAATTTTTAACGAACGAAACATTTTTATCGTAAATTTCAAGCATTTCTGTCTCTATAGATCCAACAAAGACTGATGCTCGATTTTTCGCCGTAAACTTAATCGACGCCGATTGAAATTTTCAATGTCCATTTCAGTGAGTTTGTTTGGTTTCACTGATGTGACGAGCAGCGTGAATATTTCGATGATACCTAATCAAACAGTAGTGGAAATTCCTGAGTGCAAGGAAGTTTAGCCATTTTGGTAGCAGCCTGTTGTTTGGGTTTGTTGTCGCCGCAATCTTCGTGGAATTTAAATCTCGCGGGTAGTTTTCGAAAGCCGAAAAGCTTACGCCTGATTAAAATTATTATGAATTCGAAGCTTTGTTGATTCATCAAATGTGAAATTTCGTACACAAGTGAAATCATTTTCCATGCACAATGACCGCATCGACGGACGTTGCTACGGTACGTATTACTTTTCATTGTCAATTCGAACTTTCAAATAAACCTCCAACATAACCTCCGAACCAAAATATTATCGTACACATCTTCCATTCTTACAAAGTGTAAATTCGAACAAAGCTGGGATAATTTGAACTTTTGATGATCCCAATTACAGATATTAGGTCCCTGGATTCGAAAGTCCACATTTTTGTACAAAAGTTCAATCGCGAAATGCCAATCACTGATTTATCCAAAGTATTGACACGAAGCTTCAGGTTATCTCATTCCAACGAAGTCAGCATTGCATGTTACAGAAAAGAACAGTTCTTAAGGATTATATGTGTCAACTCTGCTGGGGGCTGCCCCCATTGGTAGTTCTCTAGTAGCGGCGCTGACGGCGGTTTTCATTCTCGCTCTCGCTTTCTATTGTGGGCATAAACATCGAGAGAATAATATCGTCCTGCTTGCTCTTGAAGATATTATGCTTGGAGGCATAGTCGGGCCCTGCTTCCTCTTGTCAGTATATAATATACAGGGTGTCCCACGACGGAATGTCATCCATGAAATCGTTGGTTGGGGGTGAACTCCGAAACAGCTGTTCGCTCGTGACGCCGCCAGGCGGCAGTTTGGGTCGCAGAATACTTGTCTTCAAGCCGCCCATAAGACATAAGAACTGTCCTTCTATATACGCCTGACTTCGTTGCTAGAGTCGACAACGCGTCACGGTTGGGATCTGTCCTATGCACATCTGACTTCGTTGCTTTGGTACGAAGGGACAGAGCACGAGTGTAAAAAATGGCTGCTCTTGTGAAGGCGATACATCTTTCAAAGACAATTAATAACGTGGCGAAGCTGCTGACTAACTTAACCTTATCATCGAGTAGTAACATCAAATCGACCCCGCCATGCAATTTTCAACGGTTAGAATGCCACTAATTCCTATTTGTATTGTTAGAATATAACACGATCGAAGGATACAATGAGGTTAACTTTCACAATTTGTCGGTGGATTTCGCGCGATCATTTAGTGTTCGCAAATGAATTTATGACAATTTCGTGCGATTGGTAATAAACTTTATCAGTGATGCAATTTTCAAAATAGGATGAATACGATGTTAGTCTGTTCCTTCCACGTAACTTCGAAACGCTCCGATCTCATGGAGTTCTTCGATGACGAGAAGAATTGGGGGGCGGAGGAGGTGAGGTGCGGCCGTTCATGGAAAATTGACGAACTCCGGATCAAAAGTAACGAAGATCTTCACAAGCTCTGGTTCGTTCTACTGAAGGAGCGCAATATGCTACTAACTATGGAAGAAGCTTGCAAGGATGCCTGGCGGGTGTTTCCCAATCCGGAGAGAATAGACAAAGTAGCAGATAGCATGGAGAACTTGGAGGCAGTGGTGAGAGAAAGAAATAGAGCCTATCATACGTTAGAAACTGGTGAAAATGGCGAACGTCCTCAGAAGATTGTTTACAACCAGCTAGGTATGTTCTGCATACAATTACCAGAAGGTACAGACATACATAAGTGAAAGAATAAACAATGTTGCTTGTGCAGGTTTGAAAATGAGGTATCGAATGTGTCAGCATCCTATTCCAAAATTCATGAACCCCCGCTGGCATGAAACTCATAAGTTTGGATTCGGAGGTTACGCAGTGGCCAAGTTCCGCCGATTGTACGCAGAAAAACTGTGGAATGAAAAGCGCAAAGCCATCAAGTATGCATTATTCTTGCAGAGTTGGATTCCAACATAGAGAGATTCTGATTCTCTTTTTGTTTTCACAGCCGGCAGCACAATCGAGTCAGAACACTTATGAGGAGGTTCCCGAATCTCGATTGGGAAGCTGTCAAAAAAGAATATCCTGATGTCGATATTGAGAAAGTCAAGAGGTCCAACTCCTCTCGCGGCCATTACATCGCCGAATAGCCTCTTTTCCATTTTGTAAAAAAAAGGCAACCAAGTTGTATACATAACGTAGAGAATAAAAATATTTCTATCACGAATGCTTCGTTGCACCGTACTTGAGATTGGTAAGACGATGATTCAAGACAAATTTACCAATTTTATTCGTCCGACTAACTCGTACAATTCATTGGTTCTCTACTCCGTATCGTGATACATGAAAAAAGATGCCGGGGAAAGTACACGAGTGACGGAAAATCGAAGCCCGCTGGCTGTGACGCACGTACGATTCTCGCACTAATTTACTTTCTACATAAAATATTAGAAAATAAAAAAGAAGAGGTAAATACCGATCGGCGCGTGTTTATCGTTGTAATTAATAAAAATCACAATGGCAAATCTTTCGATAATTTAAATTAATAAAAGCCATTGTTTTATTTTCTCTTTTATTTTATTGTGTACAAGTATTCTATCGTTTAATGTTTCTATACCACGACTGCCTTGCGATTCGATAAATCTCTTGCTCGTTCATACACTTACTATTCACAAATTTCACGCGAAATTTATCGTTTCACGCCTATGAAAATAATATAAAACTGGCGAGCCGAAAAACCATTCGAAGTGATCTCCGAAATCGTTCGACGCCGAGACTGATAACCGTCGTCAAAGCTCTGAAGATTAAAAAATGTATACGCCGGAGTTTGAGAATAATATTTCTTTTCTGTTTCTTAGACCGTTTCGGCAACTCGAAGCCTTTCGAATGCCGCTGTTAGCCAAGCTGCCAGTGGCAAAAACGCGCAACATGTTGCACACCGAAATTTGAAAAATGAAAAGTTACCGAAGCACCTCGATTTGTATGATACAATTACTGATGATGTTTCTTTAATCATTATGCGTGGAATCTGTACATTGAAATAAGACTCGTTCGCTCCATGTAAAATATAATGCGAGTAAACTTGTAGAATTTTTTCACGAAAAGCCGATACATATGGTTTCCGGTCGAGATTCGTCGTGTAATCAGCTGGTCATACGCTTTTTTTTATATTATACCCTTAGAGGTTATATTTTTACGCTTTAAGCGGAGCTATCATCGCGCCTCTTAAGCTGTCCTAAAATCTTCCGGATTCCCGCAGATGTATTCATCAAGAGCGAATGAGCTAAGGTCTCGAATGAAATAAACCACGGACCAATAGAATTTTCCGATGAATAATATAAACTCGGGCCCCGAGAGCGAAAGAGAGCATTACACTGATAGGATCGCGTCATAGCGATCCATTACAATTTCCATAATATAACAGTCTTTCCGTATGGTACGTTAAGAGTAATATTATCGGGTACCACTTCGGGTAATGCAAGTATGTATGTCGCATTGCTAAACGCCTCGATCTCGTTATATTCGAATATATTCAAGGCTCGTAGAACGCAATGCGCATGTGTGTGTGTATGTGCGAATATTATTTTATGCACCACGACTCGAAAGTAATATAGAAATACGCTTCTTTGCTTTATCTACGGGGTATGGTGATTATTCGACGGAGAAGAAACTCCGTAAGAAACTCGAAATGTCCTTCCAAGCTTGCATTATTTCTTCGTCTCAAAAAATTACGTGCATTGCGCGTGTGCAGAGAGAACAGTCGAAAGATCGTGATATTCACCAGGGAAACAACATTGTACTGAAATGATACGGGTGAGCTTTTCGTAGTCGTGTATCAAATCTCAACTGGAGAGCACTCAAGCTGTGGTCAAACAGGGATGTACAGAAAATGAAAAGTTGGATCAGCCTTGGAACGCCTTCCTCGATCGTATTACATTTCGGGTTTCTACGGAGTTTCAAATTCGTTTGAGGTTCGGAGACACAGACAACGATGCGTCGGACTCACTACTCCGATGAGATTGGTAATAAGTATTTCCACGCGTGTTCGAGATCTTTACTGGCGTCGGAACAGCGCCTGTGAAGCTTGTCCTCTGGCGGCAACGTCACCATGGGAAATTCGCCCTGAAACGGAAAATTACCGTCACTATTAATGCTTTGAAAATTTTAATCGGAGGTTTCTCCAAACGATACAATCAATTTTCATGTTTTACGCGTTCGTGTGATATCGTCGCGGAAAGGGCCTGACGTAGAAACGATACGAGCGCGATCTTACCAAGTTAGAGTCGGCCCACAGGGTTTCCAATATTTCGCGAAAAGCGCAGAGTTCCGTATAATTGGTAAAGTAGATAACCCAATCACCGCTGCTCTCGTGGACCTCCCGACAAGCGAATTCCTGTCGAACAGTAATAAAACAATTGTGAATCGCGAAAAATCGAGACGGGGATGAGATGGATTCGTCGAAAGACTATTCACCAGAATGCACCAGGATTGTTGGGCAAGGGGAACGCGAAAAGCCGTGAGATCCTCGACAGAAGCGCACGAGAGTGTCTGACCCCTCCGGGTGCCGGGAAAGACTTCCTTCATTGTGACCAAATGAGCGGTTGTGGCGACGAGGCTGCAGGGCAACGGGCTTTGCGTTTCCGAAGAATCGAAGAGGCCCGAGGCGCTTTGGACAAAACTCTGAAGCCACTCGGACGCGACGTATTCGTCGGGTGCTGCAAACTGGAACGACTTGTTCGGCTTGAGGAGTATTTCGAAGGTATGAGGTCTGTGCGCGTTTGGAATACGCCTGCAACCCTGGCAGAGGCCACCCTTCAAGGGTATAGCGCGTTTCGGTAACCTCTGATTCGAATCGGTAAACATGTATACGACACCGCCTTTCAGCACGAAATAACCGGCCTCCCACGGATTGGTCGGAGCGTTCGGATGTGCCTGCTGGTAGGAGTGCGGTCGAAACATTAGGTCGCCCTCTTTCGTGGGTCCACAGGGTGTACTGGGTGGGGAAATATGCTCGTCTTCCATATAAATCAGGCTGTAATGCTCGATCTTTTCGTCCTGAAAAATCATCGAGATTGTTAATAAAGGATCAGGTTGTACGGGCGGGGGGCGTTGAAATTGTCCGGCTATGACTCACGGGATGGACTGCGGTTTCGGAGAGAATGGAATGTTTGAGCGTGCGCATATCGTCGTAGCTGAGCTCCTTAACGGCCGGTAATCTCGGCTTCGATGGTGAACGTCTCATTGCCATTTCCAAATGCGCTATAAGCTCGGAAGTCGTTTGCGAGCTACCCGTCGAAAATAAATACTGCATCTCGTAATCGGCGTTCGATATGAGTATTGTTTGTGCGTTTGGTCCAATCTTGAATAGACGAAAAACATAATCGTTCATAAAAAACGAAAGATGAACAGGAAATATGTGAATGCAAAGGCTCACCATTATCACGTCCAATTCGTTGTAAGGAATGACGAATTGATTGCTGTAGGAATGATCGGACGTCTTGGAACCCGTGAGGTACAGAGTCTTGTCGGTGAGTAACGCGAGCATGGGCCTGCTGTCGCCGTTATTCATGTAAGAACTTCTCACTTTGTAAACTTTGTACAATTCCTCGCTCTTGTCCCGATAAATGTGACGCTTGAATATTTCCCGAAGTTTCAGGCTTATCTTTTCGCCGCTAAATTCTTGTCTCTCAGCGACGACGTTCTCTTGTATCTCCCTCTCAAGATTATCATTAAAGTCTTTGAAAGTGTCGTAATCGGCTTTAGCACCTTTAATGTAGAGAGGGCTCGGTTTCGGACTTTTTTTGTTCTTCTTGAGATCGAACTTGCGTTCGGTTATAGATCTGAGAAATCTGCTGAGGAGAGAGGCCTTGGTTGATGCGGGTGGTTGACGGGAGGAAATTGGCATCATCAGCCGATTACTGTCGCTCGGCAATAGCACGGACGTAACGTTTCGTTTCTTCAGCGGAGAAGCGAGATGCCGGGAATTTCGCCGTTCTTCCGTTTCAGTCGAAGTTGTCGTCACGCTGCTATCAACGTCCGACCACTCGCTGGAACTCGTTGTGTATTTTTTCGGAATATTGGGCATTTCGAGCTTCTCGCTGGATGGACTATCCTCGACAACGCAGCCGTATTCCTTTTCTACCGCGTACGCCTCCTGAGCCTCGTTCTCCCCGAGCTCGATCTCCATTCTGGGCAGAAAACTCTTGGCCGGATCCTCTTGACCTTCGGGAACTCCGCGCTCGGACATATCGGGCTTGCAGCAGCAGCATGAGCACTTGGAGCTATCCACGCACATCTCTCGATCGCGCGTTCTCGGCTCGGTCGAGGAATCGTTCTCGAAGAAGCTCGCCGTGGACGATGACGAATAATAGTCCGAATGAGCGTTTCTCGTTGTAGGACTTTTCTGGACGTACGGCGAATCACCGTGAGCACACCAGCTGTACCTGCCCTTTTGCGCGTCCTTCCGCTGCACCGAGTTCGGTTGGAGAAAGCTCCTCGAGAAATCTGCGTAATTCTCGTCGTCCTCGAGCTTCATCGTTTTGAATATGTCCTCGTGAAAGCTAACGCGTTTTTTCGTCTCGCTGCGTTTTTTCTTACGTTGGCGGCGTTGAACTACCGCCTCTGAGCCGGATGACGACAATATACCGTTGTCCGTCATGTTGATCGTGTTCAAGATGCTGTACGGCGCTTCGGTGCAACAATCGCAATCGGATATTGTCATGCTCAGTTCAAGGAGATTTGTATCGTTGTTGATGACGTAAGAGTTTCGCGGATCAACGTTCTTCTTGAAACTGTAACTTCCCTCAGCATAGTAACTACCGCGTTTGTTGTAATCCTTCCCGTTCGTTTCATAATCGTTCTTCGCTGCAAACTTTTTCTCCGTCCTTGTCTCATCCATTCTACCACCACTGCTGTAGATGTTGTAATCCTTGAGGGTATCCAGACTCGAGCGATCCAGGTCGTTATTTGAGTCCTCGATCTTGTTGGTCAAATTTTGATTAACGATGTCGCTGTTGGTAATGGTTGACTTTTGAAATTTGGGCATCATGGCCGGCGAGTGAACGGGCGTTTTTCCATCCTCGCTTGAGTCGCTCGATGAGAACATCCGTCGATCGAGATTTTTATTGTCCTGGATACAGTTGTTCAAAATCGGCTTATACTTGTTGTTACGATATTTCGGCATGTCGTCCATCGACGAATCCTCCTAAAAGAATAATATTTTTTAAATGAAAGAGCAGGCTGGGACGAAGCAAGGGGATGTGTGAAACCACCGGATAACTACCTCTTTGTAACTGCTGGCGTCGGTCTCGTTCGAGCAATCCATGTCACTGTCGAGAGCGACCCCGCTGTCACCCGGAGAAGCGAGACTCGACGATACGCTCGAGGATCTGAGGTGTAACGAGAGAGCCGTACCCGATGGCGAGCCACTCATAGGTCTCTGCGGCATGTAATTGCAGATATCCAGATACGTGACGTCCTGAAAAAAAATCCAATTTTCTTAAACTCGCCCCATTCCCGTAGCGAAAACGCGTCAAGATTATCGACGCATTGTTTCGAGCTTGTGATTATTCGCGAGAAAAAGGATAGACGTGATAACCCGTTGCACCCGGACTCTTAAAAAGTCATTTTATCGTTGCTTCTCGAGCGTGAACAAGGAGTTATTATTTGTCAGGGCGATTATAGTAACCAGGGGGTGATATTGGCATTCGACCGAGGGAGTCAACATCGTTAAGAGACCTTCTGCCCGTTCCGTTTTTTCACATTCTCAATCTCCCCCCGTGAATATCTCATCCACCGTGCGAGTGCGAGCGAGACGAGAGATACGTTTCCATACTCTCATTGCGAAACGACGAAAATAAACGAATCGAAATAATCGTTAGCTCGATAGGCTCCAATCGTGAGTGTTTACTCAGTTATCGCGAAGTCTTCTCGCGCCTGAGGAAAACAAGAAACACCGATGCTACAGCGAGAACGGAATTGAATAACGTCTGACAATTTTACAGTAAATATAGATTGGTCCTTATCGTAAACCAACGCGGACTGCATTTTTTCGTTTACGTTTTAACGCGTTCGCTCTGAACTTACCAGTTGCAACGTGAAGGAGACATTTTCTAGGCCTGCTAGAAGATTTATCAATTGATGAGTCTTGTCTGCGTCGCGCACGAGTGCATGCGGGGCATATTGTTTCTTCAATGTCGATGAATCCCTCAGCAAGCAAGCCAGGTAACTCTCGAAGCTGCCTTCGCTGAGCGTATGATACAGCCAGGCGCGACCTGTAAGCCGCGATTTTTTAAATCATCTCCACTCGCAATTTCTTATTCCATCCCAGTCTCGCCAGGTACATACCCTGTCGATCGGTTACTTAAAATTAATTGGGAACGCTCGATCAAGAGCGTCCTTCCAAGTGCCATTTGATACCTTTGCCGATGGAGGTTAAAACATTTTGCAGTGCATGGATGACAACAACGGTATCTTGATGGCTGAGCTCTCGTGCGGTACCCCAGTATCCGTGTCTTTCAACCCTCAGGCCGTGACGCAGAGCTCGATCGAGCCAGTAGACAAGCCAGGAGTCGCCGTCGAGAACGACCGTGCCATGCAAACTTTGAGCATAAACCTGCAGGATGGGACGAACATGTTGAAAATGAACATAATAATAACGACAATAATCATCACATTATGAATATACAGCGCAACCTTAATATAACGAATCTCAATATAACGACTTCCTCGATTTAACAAATTCTTCGTAATCCCCTTGAACAAACCTCATTTCAACGAATCACTTGATATAACGAATATTTTCTTGTTCCCCTCCGATTTGTTAAATCGAGGTTGCATTGTAATAATCATTTCGAAAGATAATGAATTATATTTTGTAATAACAATGCATAATAATATTTATACGTAATAATAATAAATAATAATAATGACGTTTCTTCTTCTTATTATTATTATTATTATCGATGACGTTCGGCGGCTACTAGCTCCGACCGTGACTAACAAAGAGATCTACCTGTTTGGGAAATGGATAAAACGAAGAGGCGGATAAAAGAGCCCACTCGATCGTACGAACATCGTTGACAGGCCAAAGTTTCGCGACGTTCCAATAGGGACGTGCGGTCGGTAAGCCGACTCGGGTTTAAGGAACAGTTTCAAATGCTATATCGATTTATTTATTTTCCAATTCGAGAGTTGGAACGACGTTAATGCAGGAGAGAGAGATGGAGAGAGAGATAGAAAGAGAGGAAGACGCGCGCGAGCGAGGAACGGTCGATGAGAATAAGCGGAGGACTGTCGGAAAGCTGCGACGAAACAGCTGCTGCATCGTCGTCGCACACGTTACGCGATGGCGTTCCCGTGTCACTTTCCCCTTCCACTATGCCACTTGACGAATGCTTTTTTTTTGTTCCCCGTCACGGATAGGCCGGAAAGGAGAAGAGAAGATGTTTCAAAGAACGAGCGGAAATTTAGAGGGTGCGCGGGTAAATTGAAGAACATGATCGATCGTGAAAAAGCTCGAACTGTGAGGTAGGGAAGGGGAGGTGGGGTGACAAAGACGTTGCGCGACGCATTGGCAACGTTGAAAGGTTGTGTGTGTGTGTGTGTTTTTTTATCTAATCGCTACTTGAGGAATAACGATTGTCAAGTCGAAGGGTGTTCGATCGAAGCGCCCTACGGAGCTTTACATCCTCGTTTGTTCGGGTCGTTGTGTCAATTGCCGAATTCGGTGACGATGAGGGTGTGGGTGCAGTCGAAACGCGCATAACGGCGGCCTTGACAACTGAGCGGTCTTATCCGGAAAAATGTATTACTCACCAACTTGACGGCTTTCGTGAGTTCCAAGAGGATTCTGCTCTTTGATAAAACCTTGTCGGTGCAGAGGTCCGCATCCTCGCGAGCTGCCGGCATCTCGTCTTCCTTATTCACATGACTCGAGTCATCAACGATACGTAATATCGTCACCGAGGGTGAAAATTTATTAAATGAAAGGAGCAACGCCGCCGACTCGTCCTTGCCCGAACGAGCAGCCGCACTGATACAATCCACAGTACACTGCATTGATTTTGTCAGTGCGCAGGTCCGCGCGGCGGGATATATGAAAAATAGTTTGATCGCGTTGATGTACGGTTCGGAGCGCCGTCGGCGGCGATGGGACGCGTGGAATGTTTTCCTCGTCTCGATCAGCGTAGCCCTCGTTCTTTTGCACAGTTCTTTTATTTTTCCACAATCTATACTCTCTCCTTGGGCTCTTTTTATTTTTTTTAAAACGATGCAATAATGTTTCGCTTTCTTTTTGTAGCGCTCCCCCGTCGTTGCGGATGATCCATAGCGTTTGTCGGTGCTCCGACAATTAATCAAGAGCGAAAGAGATAACTGGTGGAGGGTCCGAGAAGGGGAATATGCTGCGGATTTGTTTGCTCTTATCACTCGTATAAAGTAGTGCATGTTTCAAACCCTAATGTTGACCTCACTAATTTTCGAATCTAGTGTCCCCATAGAATATCAATTGTTTTTTAACCATCGAGCCTCAGGCTATGTAGAACTCATAGTCTCCGAGCTCGACGATATTGTTTTGCGTTAATAATGATCCGTCTTTGAGAAAATCTCGAATAAAATGTTTTCCAATCATACGTAGTGTTCTACATTTTCTACTTCTTCTTGAGGAGTTCCGAGACTGAAACAAAAATTTTCAGACGACAATGAAATTTATATCCTTGAGGTATTGATTCGTGGTCCATTAAATGTGTAATGATTTTTACAAAGGTTTATTTTTTGGATTTAAAAACGTTAAACTTCCGCTCTGCCGAGCAACGAGTAACAACTTTCTCTTCTTTCTATCAAAACGTGATCCACTTAGGAGAAAACTTGGTCGTAGGATTTTATCGATCTTGATATTTAGCATCCTTCGAGAAGTTCTACATTACCGATGGAGACAGCTCGGATAGTAAATAAAAAAGATTTCTCACTTACCGACATACGGTCAATTCGGGTTTGGCAGTGGAAGATTTTAACGTGTTACATTGATTTTATTATTTGAATCGTCAAGAGTTACATACCTGCCTGCGGTAAAGCATTATTATTTTCCGACTCTGGGATATCGACGACAGGTCAAGTATCAACACGAGTGAACCCTCTTCACGGTTACAAGTTTTTTCTTTTGGAGAATTTTTGACAGTCGGTAATGTAGCTGGTTACTTATCACCGAGTAGAAAAAATAGTTTGTCCAAACTACTGTGTATCATACGAAAAATCTCCATACCCTTTGAGATAAAAGCAGAACTATTTTTAGTAAATTTTTATGACGAAAATTTTGGTTCTCCGAGACTGAAATTTGTCACACAACTCAAACGCATTAATGTCAACATTAGTTATTTATCTAATTGAGAAATATTTATAAACCATGAAGTTAACTGAAGGTATGAAGAATTTTGAATTTTGAACGATAAATATTGCGATACTAACTGAATGACGGATCACGTTGTACGATGCTAATGAAGAAAATATTACTGAGCCTTGGAGTTTCTCAAAACGCACAGCGTTTCCTCAAAATGTACAAAAATTAAAAAAAAAAAGAAAATTTCACAGCTTGGAGAATGTAGACGATCTCCTGCCACAGAATCATCATTTTGCATGCCTCAAAACGGTAACTTCGACAAAGTCAGATGTGTAATTTTCTTATGATAATTGTCATTGTAATTGACGTTTGCCGTCATATTTACCTACTTTCCGATTTTTAGCCGTAATTTTTCTGGCCACCCTGTATATTGCATTAAAATGCAGTAATTGCTAGGTCCGCATCGTCCTAAATCCCAACGGATGTAAAGATGAATGAACGTCTTCGCGCAAAATCGCAATGATCTTCTTTACGAAGCGTCAAGAAGACTCGTAATCTCAATGCGTTTCGTGACTCATTCGCTTATGACTCGAAATAATCGCTCCGCTTGTTCTCTTCGATTTGGACCACTTTGCACGGGTTCAAAAGGGCTGGGTTGTGGCGAAACGATTTTGCGAGAAGTGTAAGTAGTATAATAGCGGGACCGGTTTTAACCCAGGTCCTCCGGGAGGGAAGCGATGCTTGGGGGTATGACGTCACACGGCAGAGTAGTGGGAAATCTGATGACCGAGAGGTCCATGGGAAGAGCAGGAATACGATGAGGCTTCGGATAGGGGTAAAAGACTGGAGCATGGCTCAAGAGGTTACGGTGACGTTCCGAAAATCTTCTTCGATGTATTTCTATTGATGAATGAAAAAAACCCATTTTCAGGGAATTTATAAGATGATTAAGATTGTGAAATAAGTAAAATGAAATAAATGAGAAGAAAAGTTGTTTAGACATTTGTACGTACAGAATGAAAGTTCGGTAACAAATTTCATTTAAAAAATCAATGTTCATAGCGACATTAATAATACTGAGGGATTAGAAAATAATTGTGAAAATTAATAATATTAGTAATTACTATTATTTAATTATACAATTAATTTATATTAATTAATTATCATTAATATATATCAGAATTCCATAAAACTATTTTCTTCGTGTATCTCACAAAATAAGGACGTTTAAACATTTTTTTAATCTGCTGGTATAAAAAAACCATTTTTTCTTTGTGTTACTTTTTAGACCATGGGTACATAGAATTATGACAATATTGAAGAAATCCCATAATCGGCTGGACGTATATCAACTTTCCGTCGGTGTGTGCACATGAGGCATATGATCCAGTGTAACGGATCTCTGGAATCCCTACAGAATTCCGCATCGACCGCCGTATATGATGCAGTATAATTGCACCGTGCTGCGGTGGTAACCATAAGGGACTCTAAAAGATCGAGGTAAAAAGATCACGCGTACGAACGAAATAATTTATTCATGGGGTCAACGAAATATTGTTTAAGGAGTACAAGCTGAACATTTCAAAAATACGATTTTTCCACTTCATAGTAGCAAAAACTTGGAAAGTTAGTTTACCGAAATTACTAATTATTTTATTAAATATATTGATTATATTGGTGAATTGCACAATTGTTTCATTACATCAATTCGTTATTTTATTAATATGACTAATTGTTTCATTAATCCTATTAATTTTGAAATTGAATTTTATGGTTACTTTGTAACATGTATGATTTTTTTATACAAAGTTTGTTAATTTTGTTCATTTAATTAAGCAGCCTATTCGAAGCAAAGATTTTGTAAAAATTCCAAAAATTCACCGAGTTAGGACGATGTTTGGAAAGGGTCGGACCCCGATTCTCGTTTCGTGCGTACGAGACAGGACGGAACCAATTATATACGTCGCGTTTTAATGACATTAATCGTCGGGAGCGTACACCCTAACAGGGAGTTTCTACTGCGCTTTTAACTGGCCGAATTAACTTTGGTGGAGTCGAAAAAAGACAGATACGCGTATGGGTAGGTAGGATGTAGACGGAGAGTGAAGATGTCACACGTAAAAATAAAAGTACATATTCTCTTTGGATTTTCGAATTTTTGCAGCAACTGGGAACGGTTTCCTAATACCCAAAAATGTAATCATTTCGATCGTCCTTCTACGAAGTTGACGTTCCCGTTCAGCAAAGTGGATTTTTTTGTGCTGTAGATTTTGCCAAAATTGTACAAAATTTACCATAAAAAAATTCAATTGTCAAATCTGACAATTCGAAAAAAAAAATATTCATTCTGCCAAATTTTACCGCATTTAATAAAATGTTTATAATTCCAGCAGTTATAAAAAAATCTTGTAAAAAATCTTTGAACATTAGGAGCTCAAAGGTGTACTTGACTTTCCCCAATCCGAATGATCCGAAACAAAAAAGATTTTTCAAGAAACATCCGTTGGTTGTATCCTACCTCCCAGGGCAAGAGATTTCCTCTTTTGATCTGAGCCGGAATTAGTATTCGACTGTAATGTGAAGTGGGAGACTCAGAATAAAAAAATAGAGATTGCTTTTGACGTGTGCACGTTTCCACAGTGGCGAGGATTTTTTGTTGCAATGCCAATCCACGTTTTCTAGTTTTACATATTTTTTTAAAGTTTCTCTCCCTTTTTTTTTCTGTACTTTCCTCTTCGGAGAAGAAGCAACATGAGACATCTCCGCGTTTGAATTTCGCGAGTCGGCTCCGGCAGGCAACGCGATCTATAAACGAGTGAGGCATCAACGTTCTATTTTTTTTTTTCCAAGCTGCGTGCGATTTTACGGTTGTTTATTTATTCTTTGTTCCGACTGAGCGCAGTTTTTGTCTTGTGTTACTCGAGGGCCGAAAAAAAGGAGCGAGGAAAAGGGTGAACGAGTGGAGACGCGGGAGGGGAAAAGGAAACAGGGGACCGAGAAAAAGCGTGAGAGCACGTCTGTATATTCGCGTTTTATGAGCCGTACCGCGGAAGGCGAGGAAAGTTTATGCTTGCGCAGGCGTTGCTATTTCGTCAGTTCCGGTTCTCGGAACACTCTTCGGGTCCATTTTTCCAGCACGTTGGTCCAGTACGAGCGAATCGTACTTTGACGAAAACCTTCATTATTTTGTCTTCGATTGCAACGATTGGAAAATAAATAAATAAAAAACGAATTCTTTGATGGCTTGGTGAGAATGCAAACGGGGGTACAGGGTGACTCATAATTATTCGCCTTTTCTCGTGCACGGTGTATAGTTACGAACAAAATCGTGTTTTTTTTTTTTTTCAAATCCGTTCCGGTCAGGCTAACATGGAATTTTCCTAATTTTATTAGAGCCTTAACCAGCCAGAACGCTTTGCTACTGAGGGCCCTCAAGGTTTTCCAAACCAATGGATACGGGTGCATGTGTACTTCGGAAGAAATCATTTTTCCTACGGAAAGTTTTCAGCGGATATTATTCAGTATACAAATGAAAAAAAAAAGACGACATGATTCCATATATGAATAAAGGCGATGAGAATGGTAGGTATTGAATTTCGAGACGGATTGGTAAGTGTAAAATATAATAAATTTTCAATGCCTTTATATTTTTTAATCTTATTTTTAA
Source organism: Ophioninae sp. B BG-2022a (assembly GCA_030522765.1). Classification (NCBI taxonomy): domain Eukaryota; kingdom Metazoa; phylum Arthropoda; class Insecta; order Hymenoptera; family Ichneumonidae; species Ophioninae sp. B BG-2022a. The sequence continues at coordinate 26,928 of JAPYZJ010000484.1, forward strand.
TTGTTATCGAGTAATCGATTTTCGTAATCAAAATGCCTCGAACGAATTAGCTTAATATATATATAATGGTGCATCTTTTATTAACATAATAATTGTCCCTTATTATAAATAATCCAAATTTGGCTCTATTATCCCTTATTGTCCCCCTTAAGACCTTTATTTGGGAAAAAATCGTCAAATAAGCCCTCAATAGCCTCTTTTTATTAATGAGAAATAGGTCTATAAATATTCTGCAAAGAAAGGTGCAATCGATCGGCACATGACAATATTTCGATCCGCGATACGAAGTATTCGAAATATCGCGCCTACCCCGCCTCTGCCACAATCACGCAAGAAATCCTCTCATTCATGCCGCACCGTACGGTTTCTGTTTTGCTTCGAGAATTGGGCTCGAAAAACCGCGAAAGTACGCGTGACGCCAGTCAGCGTCTATTTTTGGGTTACACCCGTCACGTTTCTCGGCACGGCCTATTGTATTTCGTAAACAATGAGAAAATGGAGGCCAAATTTGGAACAGAGCACAGCGCGAAAAGTTTTACGGTCCGCAATAGAAACTCCTTTGAGTCCGACAAATTTATTTTCTGAGTACGTGCTTGTCTGGATATTGTATAGATTGAACTGTAAAAATTCATTCTGACATCATCTGACGTCGCAACCCAAACAAGCTCTCACTAATTTCATTAAAATTAAAATTAACACTTTTGGATATAAAACCATTAAAAAAGTTTTTTTTTTAATTTCGAGCTTTCGCAGCGCCCTTACGGAAAATCTGGAATTTTTCTTTTATTTAAGCTTTATCTACGCACCTAAAAAAATCATGTTTTCAGCGCGCGTATGTTTTTCCATTCGTCGATTTTTCTCACCGTTCAGAAAAATATTTATCCCCCGGTACGTTTTTTCGTGTATGGAGAATGTTTGAAATTTTAATTTCTATCGCTGAAGAGGAGCTTGAGCTCATTTTTTTATACTTTTCAAGTCGCACATTTTTTACTTCCTGTATACTTTCGTCTCTCTATTTACCGACCAAACATAGAAACCGAATGATTGAATTGCTAAAAAATGATGGCACGTGTTTTCAGAGTTTGTGCCGTGAGCTCCACGGGTAGAAAACACACGAGGGTACTATGACGATATGCAGAAAAACTAATTCGCCTATACTTGGGGGCTAAGTGTACAGGGTGTCTCGTATCAAGTTGTACAATTTTATATCACAGGCATTAATCTAATTGTCTATTGACGATCGATGCTTCTCCTCTCAACATTCTTTTCCCATTATTTATTAACTAATAATCATGTCACGTTTGCTTGAAAACATGAAAAAGAAAATATACAAATATTTTTTGCACAGTTCAAACACGATAACAAAAAAAACTCGATCATGTTTTAATTGGATCCATTTTGAAAAAAACTCTTTTTTTTTCGATCATTCAAGTGACCAAAATCGAGTACATCGTTATCTCGCGTTCAAAGATCTATCAGGCAAATGTTTCTCATTTTTATTTTCAACATTTGAAAAATGTAATTCGTCGAGCAACTTTTTAAATACGCATATACAAGGTATCCAAACGAGTATTTAATTATTTTACTGATCCTTCTGAAATTGGCTTCTGTAAAAAAACCCTGATCACCTGATTATTCACGGCTAACACTCGGAGTGGTGACCGCTTAGATCAGCGAAGTGCGGAAAGTGGTGCGAACAGTTCGATTGGAAATGGTTATACGTGAAAGCTAGCGAGCGCTTGGATCTCAGAAAATATATTTACACTATTACACTCAATGAAAAATAAGGATTTATACTCTGTCGAAAAGTTAATTGTCGTAAGTTAGTAGAATGTACTCTAATGAATAAAAAATAAATAAATTCCTAGTAACTAATTAATAATAACTAAATTATTATACAAAACTAATAAATAAATATATATAATAAATAAATATAAATAATATATATAAAATATAATAAATAAATATAAAATATAAACTAATTAATAATAACTAAATATATACATATAAGAATGAATAAATTTGTATAACAAATATATATACATTTGACAATTGCCTCTTTTACGACCTTGACGATCATACTCAAAGTCAAATGGATTCCTTAACTCGAATGAACAAACTTTTGTTTAAAATTTCTCTCACTCTGATCCCTATTTTTCAAGACGTGAGTTTGCAACACTTAACGCGGGACACCTTGTACATGCACGTTTATTTTTCGCTTCCAACCGGCTATCGTCAAAATTTGTTTTGGCTTTAATTATGTACAGGAACACGGTGGTAATTTCAGCATGTTTTTTTCATCCTAAATATACGAATAGAGAGGCAGGCGAATCTCGAACGGCTCGAAAATGCGCGTTCTGCTCGAGGGAAAACATTTTCGTTCTTCCACTTTTTCCTCGCTCGAGGAGTATAACATTTCGATGAGTTAAATGTACAGACTGGATTCCGAAGTTTTCCAGAAAGTCAGTTCCACACTAAAACTGATGACCGGCGCCGGAATTCCTCGATAAGAGGTATTTGGGCGTCAGGCAAATTTGTTAAAATCGCTATCAACGTTCACTCACCAGGAGACACTCCATTGGTGCAACTTGACCCGGCTAACCGGAGAGATTTGCGAAACTTTGCGATACGCTGATAAATAACTGGGTGACAGCATTGGGTCAGAGTTCCTTAATAATCATTGAATAATAAAGACGAAAAAAAAAACATTAAGCACTTCTCGTTTCTTTATCTTATTTTTATTCAAGATTATTAGGAATAGTTCGACGATTTTTTTTTCGACACGTCGATGGCGAACGAAATATTTTTCTGGTTTCGATGTTTCGTTGAGTCGACATAAGAATTCACTACGTTGATATCTTGAATTTTTACAACGCTTTTTTCTCAAATTTCTTTTTATGAGATTGTATAAATGAATTGAATATAAATAATGAATAGAACAAGTAACAATTTATAATGTTGATGAATAAATCTATTTATTGTTCGAAAAAATGTATTTTTTTATGACGAATGCATGGAACAGATGTATTCACTCGTTATCGAAATATTTATTATATGTAATAGTTAGATGTAAAGAAACAAATTCTTGTTTAAAAATGGAATCCGATGTGACGTTTTCGAGATAAAATATTTCTCGGCATCCCCCGATGACAGACGCAGTCATACCTTATCTATCAACCTCTACCGTAGCGTATCTTTTGTTTTATCTTCAGTGCCGTTTATCGAAAATAGAATTTTCGAACTTTCCTCTTGATGTGGAAAGGTGATGAATTATGAAAGAAAAACGATTAAAATTTATTTAAAATACTTATATTTAATGTAATGGATAGTAAACGGACACATTTACTTGGTTTTCAATTAATGTATAATCCACAATGAATTATAAATGAAATAAATGATCGTTTAAAATACGTTATCCGATTGTCGGTGTCGTTTCTCTGATATATAATTTCTTTGCATATAATTATAATTGATTTCTCAGCAATGTAATTTGTTGCCGTTCCCCAATGGCAGTCTCAGTCATCCCCATCCTTATTCCCTTTTTTAATTGTCCCTAGTGTCTTTCCACGAAAAAACAATTTTTCGTTTTTTTTTTCTCGTGAAGTACATTAAAATGGTACATAATAAAAGAGAAACGAACGTTGACCGTTTTAAATTCCAAAACTGCGAGGTACCAACAACTCATATGATTTTTCATTTTCCGTCGAGATTTTTGTTTCCGGAAAAGCAAAGAGAAAAAATATATACATTCGTTTCGTTAATTCTCGTATTCCCGCAGAGAAGAGGAGCATCATTAGTCAACCCGGTCGTCGAAAAGATTCGTAATCGCGATCTATTTGTGGAATTCGCGCATCGGGCTCACGTTTCCGCCTAGAGAACATAATTTCCAGATAGGCGCTTTCGTTATCTGGTTTTCGTGCGTATTACACCGAGTTACACTGCATCTCACTAAGGCCGTTTTGCAGCACGAATTGATAAGGCGGTACCGGGTACTCGTGGTGCATTACCCGAGAAAAAAAAAAAAAGGTTCTGTTGCACTTGCCTCGCGTACTTTCGTCGCTCGTTCATCCTCTCGCGCTTTCGCAACTCTGTGCGTTACACCCGAGAATCGTCACGACCACGTTTGTCGATGAACACTATCGCGCGGTAAACATTTTTTTGTTATTTGAAGTTCGCGAGTATTCGAGAACGGTACAATATATTTATAAGTGCGTGAGACACGACGAGTCAGTTTTCGTTGCAAATCTGGGCCATTTTTCACCGAGGTATTTCCTTCTCGAGAAACCGTCAAATCGAGCGTCAAAAATTGATGGACATTTTTTTTCAGGCTATTTTTATCTCAGTTTTTCCGAAGCTCGAAAAAATCCTCTGGGGTGCAACGCAATTTCATTCAATGTCAAATTTTTTGAAATGTTCATTAATGATTGTTTTTAAATGCTTTTTATGCTCTTATAACTCCGGGAAAAATGGTAACTGTTAAACGTTGCCTTTTTTTTTAGTAAAAGTGTTTGAAAAAAAAAAACGATAGGATAAAGTTTGTAAAAAGTGAAATTTTCATGGAATTTTGTATTACAACTTTTTACCACAAGTTGGGTATGAATAATGAACATTTGAATCAACTTCCACGTTTCTGTAAACGTGGACACGAATGTCGATTTTTGACTTGTCTACTGTCATTTCGAAAAATCAAGCTCTATTGCACTTTTCACAGCGCACAATTATTTCGATCGATGCTTTGCGATAATCATTCTTTTTTTTTGTCTGGGAGACTTCAAGTCTGCTATTTGCAAAATTTTCCAGTCTTGTTGAAAAATATTATGAAAGAGTGAATACGAAACTTCAGATGTTGGGGTTCCACTGTTTGTATCCCCACTGGATAAAATCGATGATGGGTAAACAACGTTTACTCCAGCATTCCTTAAAATTAATCATTAATGATAAATATTATTCCTTCATATATATATATATATATCCTGAAATAAATATTTAAAAAAATAATAAATATTAATTTATATAATATTTATATAATATTTTATATAATTTATAATAATTAATTTATTTATTAAATGAAAAAATATCGTATTTATGATTTACTTTTATTATCTCTCCAATTCATTTTTATTTTTATTTGATTTGATTATTTTTAGTGAATCAATTTTGAATGAGAGACGTATAAATCTACGAGGAATTTTCACAATGGCCGAACAATTGTGAGCTACCCAAGTCTTAGTTTGCGTTACATTTGAACAATGTAAACTTCAATTTGACGAATCTTCTTTCTAAGGATTAAATAAGGGTGTCAAGACCTGATGAACCAAATTCGAAAATAGGCCGAAAGTGGCACGATCGTTTGGCCTGAATTGTTGCTGTGTGTGTGCGTATGTACCTATACATGTATGCCAAAACAATGTGTTCACAATCAAATGAATTTGAACATATAGTGTGATCCAGTTAGCGCTAAACAGGCCAACGAATCGAAGATGGTGGTGGATAGAAATGAGAGTTTATTCTTGCCTCGATGATGGCATCGCTGTTACACTCTCGCACACACGCAAGTCAGTCGAAGAATCTAAACGCTTTTTACCATTTTTTGAAAAGTGATATGAAACCTCATAATACGTTTAAGAAAATGAATCACGTTCTCTGAGTATTTTGCACATTTTATTCAATGTTTCACGTTACTTGATTAAGGGGTTACACAAAGTTGGAATTTTCGAGAAAACTCTATTTTTCGTTTTCTACGAATTCTTACAATTTATCAAAAATAAAAATTTATCAAAAATATTCTCTGAAAATTGATGAGCGTTTACAGGTGGGTCCGGAGATAAGTGGATGTAGGTATCTTTAAACTTTGAACGCGTTTTTCTCGGAATGAATTTTTCAGAATCGGTGACCAAAGCATCTAAAATATAACTTACCGATATGCTTCGAATTTCACAGACATTTGTTGTATGCCAAACGGTAGTCGTTAATCGACGGTTTTTTTTATTCCAAATGCATACTTTTTTGTATAAAGGAAAATAGCGTGTTTTTCACTGAAATTTCGACGATCACTTTCGATTGGCGAGCATTTATTCAAAAATCATCATTTTGATGAATTTATCGATTAAAGACTAGATGATATGGTATACAAACTAAATTCAGTACATTTTTTAGTTTCAGATGATTTGTTCCCAAGGAGGACCTATTTTGCACACCGGTCTGTGCAACTTACTGTATCTCCGTCTTTTATAAATATGTCCGAATGGAAAATTGTCAAAAATACTCGAAATGATACCCTTAAACTATGAAAATATGTAAAAATCTGCAAACCTTTCCCAATAAAAAACACTCACGAAAACACCTCTTTTTTCGGGTCGCAAACTAGGTGTAACTCGTTTAAGGGAACATTGTAACGAGAGAGAGATATGAATTTATTGGATCTCAGATGGCCGGATAGTAAAAACTGAATAGTCAAATACATGACTCAGGCTGTTCTGAAAATTGCAAAAAATCATTCGTCCTTTATTATTCTTCTTATTATTTCCACCTTTTCTATTTTATCTATACTTTACACATATATATAAGAAAATAATAATAAAACATAAGATATTATACATAATGTCTCGATTATTATTATTATTATTATTATTATTGCTCTTATTGTTATTATTTTCATGCTTAATATTTCCTTTATTTTGAACCATATATTCTTACAATGCGCTGTACTATTGATATCGCGCTTCTCCCAAAATTAACGATAAGTCAATCTTAGCGATTCGATGCTATGTAATTTAAAGGATCACAAATTTAATCGCCATTGCAGTCGCGGAACTGAATCCGATGAGAGCCAGATGCGAGTACGGGATCGCACATGGCTTCGCCTTTTTAAAATTATTATATCATGGTCTGTTCGGTGCATCGAGCCTCAAGTGCGATTTTTTCGTACTTCGTTCTCTCGTGGCTCGCCTCGTATAGGATCGTGCATTCGTCACACTTTTTTTTCACCCATGCCGCGTGTTCCCCGTTTCCGTTGCTCTGAATGCAATAAAATCGATTGCTCACATCTAAAAGGGCGTATTGCCAAAAGTCGAAAACTGAACTGAATGGAGATCGTTCTCGTATCACTTATCAGACTCTCTCTCTCTCTCTCTCTCTGTTTTTTTATTTATCTATTGATTTTGATTTTGATTTTTTTCATTTTTCGTATCTTTTTTTCTTTTCTTCTGATTGTTTGGGTTTGTTTGGGTTATTGGTTTTATTAGTTTTTTGGCCAAACCTTTACACCAAACCGAAAATACGAGGGAAGATGCAGTACATTTAATTACAAGGAAACTTTTGCTAACCGAATTATGTTCGTTCGATTACGCGTAATGTCTGTTTTGGGGACTTTTGGATTTTCGACCGCTGCCGTCAAAGACAAAATTAAGGGAACGGCTATTGAATTATAATTATTTGCCGTACAACAAAACCGTATGAGATAGAACATAAATATTAAAAACATATATATATATACAGATATACAAGTTATAACAAGTAATTTATTTCATAATAAAAATATCTGTGTCGTATGAAAGAAAAGGATACACTTCCATATAAAAAAAATTCCACATCGATGCATTTATATTTTCCTGGAGGAAAAATTGAACGATCAATTTTCGCCATTTCTTTGTATTGTTTTTTGCATAAATTTTTTTAACTCTAAACGCGAAACTTAAAAACTTGAGTTACGGGGAAGGTGAAAGCTAAAACAAAACGAGAACTGTTTTGCAATACCTGACCGAATCGGAGATGGTTGTAGCAACAAAGAAAAAAGTCGACCAAGTCCAGACTTTTCGGGCAAATGAAAGCTGCTCTGAAAATAAGTGGATCTTTACATTCAGTATCGAGAGTACAATGAAAAGTATGTAATTGCAAGGGTGTCTGGATTGAAATCTGGGTCAAATACGAGGACGTATCGCGAGTCTCACAATCGTACAGTTATTATAATCCATCGATGAATGAAGCGCGTTTATATCGTCGTGCACTCTGTGATCCCGAAATCGTTTTCTTTCGTTGTGTCGCCACGGTCTCTTATCTGCTCTACAACGGTCGAATACGGACGATAGGATGACGCTTGGCACTTTTAATTACTCATCTCTGTGTGCTTTTTTCCAAAGTGTTATCCTTTTCTCTCTCTCTCTCTCTCTCTCTCGACGTGTAATCTCCTTTCGGTGGGAGAGAAATAAAAATGAAACAAGCCCCTGTCCAAAGTTGACGTCGGGCCGGGAATCGAGCCGCGGACTCTCCTGAGGAGAACCGCGCGCGGCGTCGGTGGCTGCGCCGCGACTGCTCTGCGTCTCTCGACCCCTTGCGTCTGCTCGCGCGGAGGCGCGCGCGGAGTAGTTTTACGGGGCGACCGCGACGACGCGACGTTCACGTCGGGAGGAGACGGAGACGGTTAGAGCTCCGAACGGGATGCGACCAGGCGAAACGACTGTGGACGGGAGAGAGAGAGAGAGAGAGAACAAGGCGGATGGAGAGGGAGGGAGAATGGTAGAGGATGAGTGAGAGAGCCTTCGAAGATGAAAAGCATTGGAGAGAGAAAGAGAGGGAGAAAGAGAGAGGGAAAGAGAGAGAGAGAGGTGACGATGATGATATTTATTAATCCCTAGTAAACTATGGGCCTATAATAGGAACAATTGAGTTGCTTACAATTATGCAACAGATATAAATTTGAGTTTCACATAATATATAAAACAATGATAATAAGGATACAAAATAAAGATAGAAAATTGAAATCGCACACAGTAAGAGATAGAGAGAGAGAGAGAGAGAGAAGTTGGGAGCAGTGAGGGAGGTCTTAAAAGTCAAAGAGACTGAAAGACAGAATCATGATCGAGTGAGAACTTTCGGGAGAGAGGGAAGGAAAGAAAGAAAGAGAGGGAGCGAGAAAGATAGAAAAGAGGGGGGAGAGTGTGGAGGAAGAAGCAAGTGAGAGAGAGAGAAAGAGAGAGATTGATTTCACGGGAGAGGGGGAGAGAAAGAGAGAGAGTAAAATACAGAGAAAGAGGCATCATGTGAGGGAGAGAGATCCGCGGGTAGAGAGCCGGATCCGCAAAGTCTCATAGGAGAGAGAGACCGCGCCAGGAGCGCTCCGCGCAGAGTTCTCCACGAGAATTGCTCTCTCTCTCTCACGCTACCTCCTCGGAAACTCATGCCGATCTCACCGTAGAGTACGATAGTTATACCCGGTTGTCCCAAAGAGCAACGGAGACAAACAGTAGAAACGGCTGAAGCGACGGACGGATAGAGGGAGAGAGAGAGAGAGAGAGAGAGAGAGAGAGAAAAACGATGAAGAGAAAAAGGGCCAGAGCACGAACCAGGAGGGAAAGAGAGAGACAGATTTATTACGTAGCAGCTATCGGAATGAAAGGAGAGAGCTTCAGAGCTACGAGCGACAGAGATAGCACTCCCCCCTGCGCCTTTTAAGTAAAGCGAAACAACGATACTTTCGTACCGTGTTACATACCGTAGGGGTGGGGCGAGAAAGGAAAGTGGGAGGGCGGGAGGGATAGAGAGCGCGCGCGAGAGATGGAAAATGCGCGCATGAGTTCTCGCGGTGGGGGAAACCACCGGGGCTTTTGAAAAAGTTTTATCTTGCCGGTGCGGACCGTCTCGCAGAAGCTACCGAACGCCGGTACGGTGTGTACGGTGTCACTTGACTTAACGTATATTCGTACGAATATTTCTTTTGCAATACCGATCGAGGAGTCGTCGCCGGGAGCCTAGACGACGGGGATATTGTCGCACATTCGCGTGGTCAGACCTTCCTACCATTTGTTTTTTTTTTTTTTTTTTAATTTCGGCATGATCGGTATCGAGTTATTTTCTCACGATTTTTCACGATTTTAATAAAGATCGGTAAAAATCGGTAACGAATTCGGTTAGGGTTTTTTCTTTGATTTTTTTTTTTGTTCAATTTCTGGTTATTTTTATTGAGTCGCTTTCCAAACGAGATAAATTGTTGGTACACGAGGAAATCGGCAGATGTGACGTTTTCGAAACTGACGAGTGGAGGAATCGATCGCGATCGGTTTTGAGGGTCTGACGAACGCGAGAGGGCGAGCGTATACGAGTTTGTTTATATATTTATATAAATATATTTGTATATGAATTATTCGATATAGTGCGGGCATAAGCGTAGAAAAGCGTACACACAAAGAAAAAACGGAGGGTGAGAGGAGAGACGGTAAAGAGATCGGGAGAGTACAGCGGGAGAGAGATCGCGCGACGCGACGAACCCGGGCGACGATATGGGAGGTTGTAAAAATGTGTTTGTTAAGAGTGCGGTGATCCTGGTCGTCCTGGCTGCTCTCGCCGTCAACGGATACGAGGTGAGTCATCTCGCGCGAAACAAAGGACTGTTTTTTTCTTTTTTTTTTTTGTCTTTTTTTGTTATGATAAATTATTCTTTATTTTTCGTACACACGATCGAGAGAGCTCGTGCGCGATCTGAATCCGGAAACACGGGGAATGGGGAACGTGCCTCGGGGTTTTCAAGGCGCTGAATTTGAATAATGCGTTATTTTTCGCGAAGACACGAAACTCTTGAAATGTTATTATTAATAATATTATTGATTATTATTATTATTCATTGATAATTCTCAATATCACAATGATATCATATTGTTCATTAATATTACAATGTTAATCATTAATAATATTATAATACTAATAAATTAAACATTAATAATATTATAATCATATTTTTCCCTCTTACGGAATAATTACATTAAATTATATTAAGTACATGCCTTTCTCTTTAATCGGTTAGAGAATATTATGTTTGAACAAATATTTATGGTTTTCGTTACATGGAATTCTTTAATTTATGTAAACAGACAGATATACATATATTAATATTTATGAAAATGAAATATATATACATACAATTATATATGAATACGATTCCTACGTGCAGATTAATTAAATTGCATATCGTCAAGCATATGTATTTTTTAGCAATTACTTGCAAATTAATTTATACGAAAAAAAAAATATATACAGTGCAACCTCGATTTAACAAATCGGAGGGGAACAAGAAAATATTCGTTACATCAATATATCGTTGAACTGAGGTTTGTTCAAGGGGATTACGAAGAATTTGTTAAATCGAGGAAGTCGTTATATCGAGGTACGTTATATTAAGGTTGCACTGTATATGTATTTGTGTGTGTAAATATATAGATATAATCGTCTTATAACGTATTGAAAGTATATATTACGGAATGCAGAGAAATGGAAAAAATTAAAAATAAAGTAACTCAGCGATTCGATTAGTTCGACAATCGCGATTTATTATCTACCGTGCAATTTCTCGTGATAATAATGGAAATGCATGGCAAACGAATTTTTTCGGATAGTTTTTATGGTGAATTGTGCCAAAAATATCGATGTTGAGTAAAACGAACTTTTCTTCGGGCGTAAGTGATCGTTGTTAGATTCTGGCTTCTTCGAGGTGGAAGCTGCGCGGACGATATAAAATTACGGAAGAGCAGCTAGCGAGCTTCCATAATTTCTATGCTCTCTTATCAGTCTTCAAATTGAAACAGAATTTTTTCGAGGAATTTGAAAATTCAAGTTGCATCGATCGGTACATCGACTTTTAGTAAAAGCACTTTGATGAAATCGCAATGAAACGTTATTCGTAGATGTGAATTCCTTGAAGCGTTTCAAGATTCGAATTAGTCATGACAGCCGAAAATTCGGTTTCCAGTGGCGTGCTAATTTGATCCAATATCTTGATGCCACGTATAATATGCCTTAATTGATGATCCGTTGATGGACGATGATCAAATTTACCTCTACTAATTTTGGAGGGTCTTCAAACAAAAATTGAGCAATTACGAAAAAGTGTGTTTTCGAGTGGCGAACTTTGGAGAACTCTTGACGAATAAAACAAAAAAAAAAACACAAACAATTTGAAAATGATTTTCAAGGCATCTGTAATAATGTTTTCTGGAATGAAGCCTGGAAGTCCTGGAATGAAGCTGAGAAGGCCTGGAAAAACTTTAAAAAATCTTTTATTAAAGTACCCAAACAAACTTTTAGGGATTCTCAATAAAACTACTCAAACGGAACTAAACAAACCCAAATAGATCGAAAAACAATTTCAGTGGTTCGTGATAAAAATGCAAACAAACTTGTAGGGAATCTTAATAAAAATGCCCAAACAAACTTAAGTAAAACTTTTCTGGATTGAATAAAAATTCAAACGAGAAAATCTGTACGGATTGACTATCGGTCATCCGATCCCAAACTCACCAATTTTTTTGCACGATTCCAAACGGATTTCGATAGGAAAAAAAACATACCATAAAAAAATCTTTTTATTGAGAGAATGAAGGGAATAAATGATTTCCGATGAAGCAAAAAATGTATATCTTTTCTTTTTTTTTTTAGTATGACGCAAGCTCGAATTTCAACACATATTTCTGCTCTGTAATTGCCGCGGTGGAATGGTAATTTTTTATTTTGGAAACCAGCATTCATCCCGATCGATTTTCCGTACCTCGAGTTCCGGTTCTCTTCAACAGTCAAGGCCGTTTCATTCTTGACACGTACAATTAACCTCTTAGCTCATTTGCGGTACGAAATCGGACGCCGGCTCCTTCCGAGTACTCGAAAGGAGTAATGTCAACGAATAGAAGTGAAACGCGTAATGACTCCATTTTCAGTTGCATTAAAAAATGTTTTTTTTTTATGGAGTGGATATTTATATTTTCAAACAGATTGGAACGGAAAACGAGTGAGCTAGAATAGTCATTTTCGTGACTGAAAATAATCATCGTATATCATTTTTAATTTTTTAGAAATCTCGGTCAAATAATTTCAGCTATTTGAGTTTTCAACTTAAAAGAGTGCAAGTAAAATACGAATGAACTTTTTTCAAGTTTAAGCTAAACGATACGGAATGTTTCAAGGGCACGGGGAAACTATGGAAAACCAGTGCCAGAATAGACTTATATTCGTTGTCGATTTCCTATATCATTCAGTAACCGCGCGATTTATATTTATAAAAAAAAACACATTCCGATTTGTCTTCTCAATTATTTCGTCTTCGTTTTTCGAGTTCCCTGTAAATTTCGCTCGAAAAGTTTCGAAGCTTTGTACACTTTTTTACAAAATCAGTGGCAACCCAAAAAAAAACAAAAAAAAAACCCAACAACCCAATTTCTTTACAAAATCTGGGATACGTTACATCGTTATTTTCAAAAAGTGGACTTTGCGATAGCGAATAATGGAGGACTGATCTGCCTGTAGAAATATATTTTGTTTGGATATGTTCATCCAAATATCCGCGATGCGCGTGTAGACACGTGTGTTAGTTAGGTCTACATTGGAGGCCTCAACGAAACGTGTACTAACGATTCACCATTTCCTCGGGCGTATTTTTCGAAATCTCATATTACTTTTTCGGATAACAATTTTTGTGTCATTGTAAATTGACAGTGATGAAAATTGCAATCGCTTCGGTGAAACGAAGCTCAAAACTTTCCTAACGAGATTTTATTTCTTGTTGTTCTTTCATGAAAATTGAGCAGCGTGGGGGTGCGCCGATATGGAATATGATCTGAAAGTGTTGACCTCCCCGGGAAAATATCCTGAACAATTGCTTTCAGAATGTAATTTCGAATGAAACTTTTTTTTTTCTCCCGATAAAGTTAAGATCAAAAGTTAATTTATTGTTTCATAATATCGATGGATAGCAACGATTAATTGCACGTCGCGCGATTTATTGTTATTAAAAAACATGCCTGACGAACCGAGCGCGAAAGTCGCGAAAAGTTGTATCGAGGATAATCTCATCGGTCGGAACAATGTGAGAACGCTTTTCCTGCAAATGTGTCAATCGCCCACACGAAGTAGCCAAAAAAGAGTAATCGTTTTTCATTATTTCGGAGTAAAGTATCATTTGAGTAAAAAACGTAAAATTTTAGTCTCTTTCTGTACAAAGATCGTCGATATGTATATGCTATGCACTAGGGTGAATCAACACGAATTATTTTTATCCTTCTACACGAGTGTGAGATCGTGGACTAAAAAGTAATCTCACGTGTGTTGTAATAGGCACGATGTACACGTGAACCTGTGTGAATGTGGCGAGGGACGAATTTTATGAGTTTTATCAAACCTGGGGCTCCAAAAGCAACATTTTCAAAGTTTGGTTTTTGTTTTATTTAATAATAGGGATAGTGAAGTTAGTGTTATCATATTGTAATATAATAAAAAAATAATTGTAATAATTATTTTTATCATAGTATAATAATTACAATAATAGTTATTATATATATTTATATATATATATACATTATAACGATCATTATAATTATTATAACTATTATTAAATACTTACTTCAATAATGATTATTATTTTTAGTATATTATGTAATAATACGGATAGTAATGGTTATTATTGCAATTATTATTTGAAGCCGTGTTATCGTTGTCACATGGTCACTGTGGATTTATCAGAAAAGTGAAAAGATGTGCTTTTAAGAAAAAACATGAGCAAAAGATATGTGAGAAAGATGCGTAAGAAAAAGCAACTAGAAAGTTTAGTAATAAAACTTTACGGAAACCGAGTATTTTTTTGAATAAACAAAAAAAGCGCTAATAGCAAACTGTGCAACGAATAATCAAGTTTAGACGCAAAAACGTTTATTATTATGAACGAATGGATAAACGCATACAAAAATCACTGATAGGAACTGGTGATTTTTCTAATGGTGGTAATTTCAAATCGATACGTAAATTTGAGTACTGGTACAATACAACGTACAATACGTTTGGTCAATAATCGATAAAGATCATCGCGCTATCGCCTCCATATCTCATGCAGCCTCGCGGTGGCCCAGTTTCATCGATTTTATATACCGGCTAAGTCTGGTTGTAACATAGACCCCCTGTTACACCTATAGCGATAACGAGGATTTATTTCGTTTCATATGTACTTACACACGCACACGTATAGAGATTATGTGAAATGACGAACATAGAGAGACTATTTGAGGACCCGTTGACGTTCAGCCATACGCGCACCGATATCCGCAATAAGAGGACAATTACATAAAAAGTGATGATTATGCATATAAAAATTAGCTGTGCGAAAATGTAGAAAAAAAGGATTTCTTTTACCAATTTGGAAATTGGAAATCCTCGAAATATTCGTTTGAAACGCAGATAATAATTTTATTACAAAGAAAAAAACAGTTTTGGAAAACTGAAAGTATTGTATTGTATTGTATATTTCCCAATTTGTACACGCTATTGCGCTTTTACATAACCTTTCATTTACATATACTTGAATAGTGTTAATACATTTTCGCCCTTATTACTATTACTTATTCTACCGTATACCTTTTCGACCTTAAAAACTATTACCTAAAATAATTTACGAACCAAAACAACAGATTTTCCAAACTCCCGCACATACAGACATAGTTCTTTATTTATTTCACCTCTCAGAGTTTCAGTCCACCAGGCTCTCAGCCTTCCCCCTTCTCTTTCCCCTCTCCATTTGTCGACTCCCTCCACCCATTTTTTATTTATCTTCCGTCTTGCTTTTCCACATTTCCAAATGTGTTCCATCGACTCGTCCTCCTCTTTACACACCCCGCACAACCAACTCCCGTAACCTTTTTTTCCCACCTTCCCAATGTTACCGCATCTCAGTCTGGCCCATTCTTCTTTGACCATCCCGGATAACCCCGTTTGCTCCCAATACTTTTCCATTCCGTCCCGATCCTTGAGCATTCTGTACATGTCGTTATAATTCGACCTGTCGATTCCTTCCCAATCTTTTTGAATGTCCTGATCTTTTTTCGTTTTTACTCCCTCCTCCAGTATTTTTTCGATCTCCTTTGTTCTTCCACCGCCTCTCACAAGTTCCAAAAGCCTACCCTCTCCAACCTCTTGCATCGCTTCTCGCAATTCTCTCCCCCATTTCGACTCCTTTCCATTCAGTATGTTCCGCACTTCCTCTTTCAGGCACACCTTAGGCCATCTCTCATTTCCCATTTTCAGAATGGAGACAAGGTAGTCCCCTGCTCTCCTTCTCGTTTCCACCTCCATGCTCCTTTTTCCTGCCTCCATCTTCCAAATGTAGCCTGGC
>JAPYZJ010000485.1:0-42991 GCA_030522765.1 Ophioninae sp. B BG-2022a
TTTTCCATACATACCCCTTTGCCTCTTTTTTTGCCATTTTTCAAGTGGACTTTCCGGGGAAACTATGCGAGATATCGATACGAATCCAACGCCATTATTCAAGTCAGGCAAAAACCTTTCCCAAACCCACCTTATGAATCTCCATAGCTAATAAGAAGATCACTCTACGACCGTTTGAAATCTCGTGATTTATTGAGATTCCGGAAAAGCGGCCGGGGAAGTCGACAAATTTTTTTTCCGTTTTAAGACTATTAAAAGGGTGTATTAAAACGGAAATTGTCCGCTGATTACGAATATGCCCGAGTTTTTAGCGAAAGTACAAAATTAGACTGGGAATATGCAAAAAAAAAACGTTTGGAGAATGTTTTTTTAATTTTTCCCTAGAAAGGAGAGCTCAAGGCAAATAAATAATTCAGGAGTAGATCTGGGAACCACACATGTTTATATCAATCGATTGCGAAGTTCACGCCCAACCCCCCATTTCACAGATGACATTCCGTTGTGGGACACCCTGTATACTAAGGTGCACGAATATTTTGGTCGGAACGAAATCAGCTTCTCGAACCGAAGTCTATATCTCCTAGATTTATTTATATTTAATTCGTATAGTTTAGATTCGCACAACATTATAATGAGTTTTCATCCGCGACGAAAAGACATCCGCCGTAGAAAAACCGATCGAGTCAAACGAAGATTAATGCTTCGGTGTGTTTGTTTCTGCATGCAGACATCGAGATGATGACGGCACTTCGAAAAATCCCGTCACTGCGTCGAGTCGTGATGATAACAACCCTGACGAAGCAATCGGTCCGTGCGATAATGGAACTGACTCGGCCCGTGGAAGGCGACCTCGGAAAGCCGTTTATGCCGTTGCGCGCGGCGCTCGTCGACACACTGCCGACCGGACCGCACTTTGAGGTTGTCATACGAATGGAACGATTGAATTTGCTAAACATCGAGGAGCCATGGTTCTGGAATCACGTGAAATTTCGAGCTGGCCTCGCGACCAACGAGGCACCGCGAAAAAATCCTCCGAATCGCAACAGGGCGCACGTACCGGGAGGTCAAGCGAAGAAAGATGGTCACGGTGAAAATCAATTGAACGCGGTAAACGCCAATCGACGCGTGCTCAACCGAATCAACAAAAAGAAATTCCGGAAACAAAGGGAAGGACCGATATGGGGTACGGTGCCCGGAACTATCACGGGCGTCGTGAGACATCCTCCGATCCATACGACAAAAGGAACAGTCGGGGTTAACTTGGTTAAGAATCCATTGGCATCTGTAGGGAAAATATTGCCAAAAGGGACAGATTCAACGTTGGACGCGTCAATGGTCGTTAAGAAATTAAATTTCACGAAAACGAGCGAGTCGTCCGAGGCTGTTCCGCCGGTGCCATCCTCGGAGTCCCCCTCCAGTCCGGATTCGCTGAATCTCGTAAATACAGCGAAATCTAGCAAAGCAGCGCCCCTGTCGAATCTGAAGAAGAATCCTCTAGCGAGAGTCCAGACGGGACGCGGGCCGCGGCTCTCCGGTGCTCAAAAGCGTAAGCGTCATTGGGCAATGATGGAAGCCCAAAAACAGGTGGGCGGTGGTAACATCGGGATTGTTGGTAGTGGGATCGGAGCTCCGAAAGGTGTCAACGACAATCAGGGTCCAGCTGAGAAGCGAATGCGCGGTAATGGAAATCGAAGGGACCTCAAAGGTCGACTCACCGGTCCTCGTCTCATTCAGCAAGTCCAAAATCAACAAATGTTCTTGAATATGGCACAACAGAGATTGGGAGGTGGACAACCTCCCATTATGAATGCTGATACCGCGAAACAATTACAAAACATGTTAAACATGGTGATCGATCAAACGAACAAACTGCAGAGTCAATTGCCTCGTTCGATCTGGGATAGACTTGCTCCGGCCCAAGACAATTTTCAGCAACAGGGACAAAACACTGGTGGCAACAATCCGACGATTGTTCGCGATCGTTACGCTCAGAACATGGGCTGCCAAAATAACACGGCGACTGGCCCGAACTCGGAATACGATGGGAACGCTCAGCCCCCGCCCCTCCCGTTGTTCAATAGAGCACCGGTCGATCGTACCAAGATCATGCCGGCCGGCATGCATCCGATCGAGTCACGCGACGGACAACAGTCTCGCGGTATTTCCCAGTGTCTACAGGGACCGGATTACAGAAAGTATCAGGGCAACAATTGGAATTCATCGATTAACGATATGGAGAAAAATCGCGAACGTAATACGAATGATAATTCGCCGATGCCGTTGATGGAATCAATCTCGCGTTCCCTTTCACCCAAACGGTCTTTTCTCTCGTCATCGGGAAGTGGAATTTCGTCGACGAGACATTACGGTGAATCCTCGTATTCGCAGCAGGATAGCAACAAACGAGGGCAACCCACGCCCCCGGCTCGTCGGCAACCATCACCGACGCCGGTCCAAGCACCCCCGGCCCGCAACCATAATCCGTATTCAGAAATCTTTCAGAGACGCCCGGTGGCTACGCAACAAAACAGACAGCAGAATTCGGACATGAGCAGGCGCGGAAATTCGCCGCCTCGTGGCGATGTTGCGTCGAGCGGTCGCTCCGCGTCGTCTCCGAAAAGATTCGCCGGTAATAATTGGGACTCGAACAAAGGAGGCCCTTCGCAACCTCAGGGTAATTGGTCTCGACGCCAGTATACGCAGATGGAACAGCAACACAACTCTTCAACCGAGAGTGACATGCCCGCGAGACGTTGGTCCGCCGTTAAACCACAGAACTCTCAAAATTGGAATAATCCGTCGACGAACAACGACCAGCAAACGCGACAACAAAACAACAATCAGAACAAACGCGGCGGCGATGGTAAAGAGGGAATGTGGATGAGCGGTGGTGGCGACATCTGGAATTCTCAGCAGTTATCGGCGAAGCCTACAATGCAAAACCAGTGGGGCAACGGAAATAACGGGCAAGGCCAGACCGGCGATCGTTGGAATCCACGAGGCAACGACAATTACAGACAGTCGAACAATTCCTGGGACAACTGGAGAAATTCTGGCAATAAGGATGACGACGATCCTATGGATCTTCCGAATAATTCGCAAGCTCCGTGGAACAACGATACGGGAGCCAAACCACGATGGCAACAGTCCAAACAATCTTCAAACACGAATTGGAACAGAGACGAGAAAAAGGATCAAAACTGGTCCAACAAATCGAACGACAACAATTGGCAAAATAATATGCCAATGTCTATGAACATGTCCAAACCATATTGGCCGAACATGGGCAATCAAAACAGAAATGATCAATCATGGATGACACAGAATGATTCTACGAATTCCGGATCCTCCGGCAATTGGCAGAACAGTAACAATTTTGGCACGAACAACTGGCGCCCGCAAAACTATTCGGGATTTTCTCAACAGCAGAGACAAAATACCTTTGGCACGTCCAACTTTAACAGTGGCCGTTAAATCGCGAGACTCCGAGCAGATTTCAAGCGTCCTTGATAAATATCGAATATCTCGAGGTTTTCGATAGATGCATCCCTTCGATCACAAACGTAGTAGATACAGCCCGATCAACTGCAATAGATATTACGATATAATTCAAGGAAAATACCACTTTATCAAAGTAATTTCAAGTACCTTAAGCTATTCAGTTTTAATATAGTTCGTGGCAATCATTCTTGCGCATTACTATCTTGCGAATCAAACGAAACGTTTTCGATAACCCTGAGTTTCGGAATTTTCATATTTCTTGGCGTATCTTAATATTCCAAGAGAGGGTGACAGAAGTCTATGCGCTATCTTGGTGAGGCCAGTTTTAAGGCAGTACGCGCATCAGATTTTTAATTTTAGCCTCGTGCAAGAATTGTTTGCGATGATTTTGTTGATAAAATCACATGTAATAAAACATTGCTGTTCCCTTAAAAAAGAGGATACAATTATGATTACTCGTTCGTGAGCTCGTTTCTAGATTAGCGAAGCAAATGGAGAAAGAACATAGTGAAAAATGCGTCGTCTCGCGGTATTGTATACGGAATATGAAGCGATCATTACAGACACGGCTTCGACGATACTGGTTTATTCGCTGTTGAACACATACCCATGGAAATGTAAATTGTCGTTTTCCGTTACAGGAATGTCGTACAAGGACGCCACAGTCGTATCGAAGAAGAAACTGGTATACATAGTATTAATTTCGTTTTCCCCGGCGATTGTAAGATCCATAGATGTACTCGATCAATAAAAATACATCTGTCTTCGCCCACACATTGCGAACAAATTTTTCCCCAGATGCAAGACTTTCTTCCTTTTCTTTTGGTGCATCTGTGAAAAGCGTGTATTTATTTTCGTTGTCCAATTTTTTTTTTTTCGTAGAAAAGGTTTCTGTATTGTCTGTCTACGGTAAGAAAGGTTATAATTTCGACGCATACCCTCCGGTCGCTGAAACAAGCTCGCAGCGCCGCTCTTGTGGATGAAAGCCGAACCCACCGGCGTGAAGCGTACTTCTCCCACCACCTTCTTTGCAAAAGCTGTATGTAAGACAGTGGTTTAAACGTCCTGTTTAATCGTACGATTGTATTTAATCGTACAGTCCAGTCTTTGCAATTATGGCTTCGATAATGTTAAATAATTTACTGACGTCCGCCCGCAGTGCCCTCAAATCTCTTCCAAAACGTAAACAGAGAGAGGAAACTCCAAAATTATTCATTATGTAATGCTGACATTTGTAAACTATATTTCAGGTTATGTCCCAATCGTATCAACTTCGAGATACAGCAGTAGCACGGCTGAAGAAAACGCCGAAGATACTCGTCGTACGTATCGAGCGATTACAGAAGAAAACGGAACTGAATGTGTACCGCAACGCAACTAACGCAATTTCGTGCCATAGCCACTGTACGGAAAGTCGATCAGGATAAACTCGTTCGGATTAAGGATTTTGGCCGGTACGTGGCTGAATGCCTACCCAAGTTTGTACAGAAGATTCAAATCGCAGCCAGAGACGAACTGGAAATTCTAGTGTCACCGGACGGTATCATTCCGACTCTGTCTTTCCTCAAGGATCACCATAACGCTCAATTTGCCACCTTGGCTGAATTGACAGCTGTCGATGTACCCAGCAGGGAATACAGATTCGAGGTGAGTGCAACAATTGCGTATTTCCATTCTCATGGATCGTTCAAATATATTCAGCCGTTAAACGATCGGTAGCTGAGGCCGTGTATACGGTCTTGGATTCTTAGGAATATGGTATATGGAAGGTAATAAGTATAACGGATGTGCGTGGATGCGGAAGAACGATTCACTATTATTTTTATCCTCTCGTAATTGTTTATAGCGTAAAGTTCACTTTCAATAAAAATGTATGATCCCATTATGTTGGAGTTATATATTATTTATTCCGTGGCTCTTCGAAGTATATAATACAGATGTACAGCACCATTTGAATATCGAAGTTTCCATAGTTGAAAAGCAATAAAAATTAATTTCTGTGGATGCCTCAACCTTTCCCTAGCACTCGAGTTAACGATAATTAAACAAATTCGTTTCGTATCGTTGTCAGAGATCTATTACTTTGGCAAAAGAGATAAATGAAAAGAGGTTCGGCGTGATAAGAAATATTCAAAGTAAAAAACTTATATTATAGTCTATTGATGAACCCACGTATCATGCGAATAAATTGAAGACAAAGAGTTCACAGGACCACTGTCCACTTTTATGCTTCGAGTAATCGATGCGAAACAATACGGAAAATTCACATCAGCTCCTGTCTTTCCAGCTGATTTACTGTCTATTGTCGACACGTTTCAACTCTCGTGTACGGGTAAAATCTTATACCGATGAACTGACCCCCGTCGACTCAGCCTGCTGCCTTTTCAAGGCTGCTGACTGGTACGAACGCGAAGTTTGGGATATGTTTGGGATTTTCTTCAAGGATCATCCGGATCTCCGTAGAATTCTAACCGACTACGGTTTCGAGGGTCATCCGTTGAGGAAGGATTTCCCTCTCACGGGATATGTAGAGGTGACGATCTTTCTCAATTTCGATTGGAGATTTCGAATTTGGATATTCAAATGAAAATCAAATATTGTTTCAGGTTCGGTACGACGACGAGGTCAAACGAGTTGTTGCCGAGCCATTGGAGCTTGCGCAAGAATTTCGCAGATTTGAGCTCTCCGCACCGTGGGAACAATTCCCCAATTTCAGGGATACTCCACCAGCTGTTGAGGAAATTAAGCCTGAGAAATAATCGAAATAATGTATTCTCATCGGGTAGCGGAGTGCCCTGTATGAGCGTGTGCCCGTGATAAGTTGTAAACTGCGTAGTATAATAATTAAAGAGATTACAAAACGATGTACGGTCAAATTTGTTTTTTTCTTTCCGACTTGTATACGTATATCACTGAAATTACAATGGTCGTTCGTTCATCGTCTGCGCGGTAACTAGTCTTTTTGAGTTACACTTTAGTCCGTCGATTCTCACAATGATGGACACAAAAAAAAAACGACACGATCTTACGCGAAAGTGCAAATTCATTATATACAAAATTGTTGAATTTTCTTTGATGGCTTGGAAGTTTGAAGAAAGAAGAGCGAGCCGAACGGCTGTATTTCTCAACGAGATTCTCCTATTGGCCCAAGACTCTGCCTTGACCCCAGTTATGGCCACGGAACAGATTTTGTCCCTGGCCAGCCTGTTGTCGTCCCATTCTTTGCGCCGGTGTGTAACCGAACCCTTGTACGCCTCCTTGTTGCGGTGGAAAATAGTGCTCCAGTATCTTTGGTGTATTCAACAGTTCGGGGCCGTCGTACTCTTGAGGATATTTGAACTTGAGGAAGAAGTAGAGATGTCCTACGAGGATACCGATGAGCTCGAGCATTCCACCTCCGGACAGTATCAAATTCACGCCGCACAGTACCCATGGGAGATACATGGCTTTGAACTGTGTACCTTTTGGCGTAAAGAGGACTCGAGCATTATTGAATACTCTTGTACACTGTTGACTTATTTATTAGAAGTTTTTACGTTTTGTTGCGCTTGGTGTATGAAAGTGTACTCCAAATTTGCAGATTATAGAAACACAAATTTTTCGTATTTATTTCAAAATCTGTGAGAATGGAAGCTACCTTTTCAAAGTGCAGATTGAGATAGCTTTAATAGGTGTAGGTGAAATATGTGTTGGTGAAGATAGAAGTTACGCACCGAACCAGAAGTTGACGATAGCATCCTGATTGAGCTGACACCAGACGTAGAGGACGCTGAGTACCATTGGGTCCATGAGAAGCTGTATGTTTCCTATGAGGCCAATGACGACGCAACATATCCAATTGAAAAGCAACATGTAGAAGTAATCCGCCGGCCTGCCATTGTACTCGCCACGCTCCAATCGCAATGAATAATTGTATAGGAAGTAACAATTGATCATAAAGTGGAATCCGGTTGCTGGACTCAACGGGTAATAGAATACACTCGTAGCTGCCCGCCAAATCTCAAATTTTTGTATGAAGCTTTCATATAAAAGAACCAGGGAATAGTGGCTTATTAAACCGAACCTTCCAACTAACGAATGTACCACTGTTAGTAGCAACCAATATCTCGTGAATATTGGCAAAGAGTTAAACCAGTCTCTAACGTCCGACATTTTACTTTATTTTTCTGTTTTTCTCCCTTTCTTGTTTTTATAACTCCAAATTGTTGAAATTGCTAAATTATAACCACATTCGACAAACACAGTGACTGATCAAACCGAGTACTGACGTGTAGTTTATACGTCTTAGTCATGGGTAATGGAAAAAGCAAGAAACACGCTCGAATCGCTCTTCAATAAAAACTCCTGGAAATTACATCGAACGGACCTTCGCGAAGATAGCCACACACGCTTGAACAATACAACTTTTTTTTTACCAATCGTTGGACAATCGTGTGGTGGCACTGCACAGATAACCAAACTGCGATTCCCCTAGATAACGAGGTATCGATACAGGAGCAGTATTTGGATATATATATCTATATCTCGATTCACCTTTAAATAGAAAATCGATTAATCGACCATCAAAAGTCTCGAAAAGATATCGATTGTTCTCAGAAAATATCGACACTTTCGATGCATCGAGAATCATCGACAATCCTACTTCACTCCGAAAAAATTCGGCGGCATGTAAAGGCATTGAGTGAACTCAATGTTCATTACTCCATTCAATTTTTTCTCAACTGCGTAGATTACTATGTAAGAAACGCAAAGTGTACACTGTGCGTAACTAAATACGCAATCGAAGTGAATAACAACGACAGAATTCGAGTGTTAACATTTGTGAGTTATAAATTGATCAATTGGAAGGATGAGAATAGCTGTGGAGGGATGCGCTCACGGTGAGCTCGAAATAATATACGCGACGCTACAGGAAATTGAAAAGTCGGACAACAAAAAAATTGATCTTCTGATATGTTGCGGGGATTTTCAGTCTACGCGAAATCTAACAGATTTATCGTGTATGGCTGTTCCCGACAAGTACAAAGAAATGTGCTCCTTTTACAAGTGAGTTTTCAAATCTATACGATATTCTAACCTGTTTCTTGTTAAATGGATCATTATTGCTGGACAAAATAAATGGCAAACTTCAAAAACTGATGACAGGAAGGTCGTAAGTTTTGAGTTCGCGCGGCATTTCAATCGTTTCGAGGATTCCTTCGAATCCTCTTAGAATTGCTTATTTACGACGTCCGCCGTTTTCGAGGTTACGTCGAACTGCTCTTGATATAACCTCCTACACTTTAATCATTTCGTCTAATCTGCAATACTATTTTCGTTAACGAATATTTTCAGATATTACTCAGGTGAGAAGCTTGCGCCTGTATTGACACTTTTCATTGGTGGAAATCACGAAGCTTCTAATTATCTTCAGGAGTTACCCTACGGCGGTTGGGTAGCGCCAAACATTTATTACTTGGGCTACGCCGGTGTTGTCAATATCGCTGGTCTAAGAATAGCCGGTATCTCAGGAATTTACAAGAGTCAGGATTGGATGCAGGGACGCCATGAAAGGGTTCCTTATAATAGTTCGACTATCCGGAGTGTTTACCACATAAGAAATTTGGAAGTTTTTCGTTTGAAGCAGGTATAAAACAAGAGAGAACATAGAAAGTCAAGATCCAGACCAACCCTTTCCGATCGCACTTTAATGATAATCGATCGATGTATAAACTTCTACGGGTATGGAAATAATCGACCTTTTTTCAGTTGAGTGGAAACATCGACATATTTTTGTCGCACGACTGGCCCAGGGGTATTACGCAATACGGCGATGAGCGTGCACTACTCAGGAACAAGCCTTTGTTCAAGTGAGTAAAGATTAGAGTCCGACTAGACTACCAAAGATATATTCTAAATACTAAGAGACACGATGAATCTCCAAATTGCAACAGATTTGGAATACTGATCTATTTGATACGGCGACTAATTATTTGTCGCTGAGAGCGAATATCTACTTTAAAAATAGGTGAAAGCGTACAGGCCTACTCTGTTCAACGATACAAGCATAACTAATAATAGTTGTTTTCATTTACAATGGTTTATAGCCAATAGTTTACTAGACAATGAATTTTTTTTCTTTTAGAAACGACATCGAGGCCAACGTCCTGGGCAATCCAGCATGCATGGAGTTGTTATTGCACCACTGTCCCTCGTACTGGTTCTCGGCTCATCTGCACTGTAAATTCGCCGCTCTCGTTTCCAAAAAGAATGAGGAAAACGCTGAGAACACAGACGACTCGGGTCGAGTTTGCAAGTTCTTGGCTCTGGACAAGTGCCTGCCCAAACGCAAATTCCTACAGATAGTGGAAATTCCTCACGAGGAGAAATCACCGATCGAGATAACTTACGACCTTGAATGGCTGGCGATACTCTATCTGACGAATCATTTATTAAGTGTCAAGCGCGGTTCACATTATATGCCCGGGCAAGGTGGTACAGGCAGGTGGATTTACACACCGACCGATAACGAGAAGACGAACGTCTTAAAGAGATTCGACGGGAATCTTCGCGTCCCGGAAAATTTCGTAAAAACCGCGGAACCTTGGGATCCGGAAAAAACGCTGGCGTCGAGTCAAGTGACACCGAGTCCCCGAACTAACCCGCAGACAACACTTTTCTGCAACAAACTCGGGATCGATGATCCCGAGGCTTTGCTGCAAATAATTTCAGGTACAAAGGACAATTCTCGAACCGATTGTTCCTTCGAAAAAGTGGATTCGAAAGACGACTCGTTCATTCTCGACGACGACAATTTCATGAGCTCAACCCTCGAAGACGACGATGAAGCGGGTTCGTCGGAAGATTCTAGTGAAAGGATTTCATTGTTACCAAATCTTAGCCCCGAATACGTAAATAAGATCAATGAAGACGAAACAAGTCTCACGGAAGAACGCTCGACTGTGAAGAACTTGAACGAACTCTTTGCCGAGGTGAAAGACGAAAGTATTCACGAGTCGAAAGACCTCGAGGCCTCGATCGATAGTGTTGGTGAAACGGTAACCACAGTTGCCGAATGTCAAAGTTCCCGGGAAAAAGTCAACACGGAACCAAATTGTAAAAAGTTCAAAAGACGAAACCATTCGATGTATTCGAACACGGTGTGATACGGGAAAAGGATTCAGTTAAATCGCTCGTACATAATTTAGGATACGGATTATCGTTGTACAGAAGTTTTTTAAACAAATTTTTTTAATAAAGTTTTTTATTTCCGGCTCCCATACGTATCATCTGAAATGACAAAGAGGGACGGCGCGATAAGCTTAAAAATCCAAATCTCGATTATACCGCAATCAAGCTTCCGAGGCGAAACGACACATTGAAAAATTTCAAGAGTGCTCCGTCTCTCGATGATAGTGGGTTAAGTCGCTCTTTTTTATAAATGAAAAAAATTCTCGGGTCTACCGTTAAGAAGCAACCCTGTAACGTACGTTTTTAGCTTGGTTCGGTTAACGCAGCATTTGATTCGGGTCAACAATCATTTTTCAACCATTCCGAGATAACAGGAAAATCAGAAATATCTGAAAGTACGCAGACTTTCCTTCAATAATCAAACGTTGACTGTGAGCGTATCGTTTGAACGTATACTTTTTGAGAAAAATTCTGACAACCTTCAGTGGTTTTTTACACAAGCAGAGATACGTGTCGTTTTGCCTTAAGTTTGCCATAGGAAAACGAAAACAAATTTGATTTATATTCATGATTTTTTATTGGGGTTGTCTCCCCAGTGGCTCGAGTGCCCAGCAGCCCTTCCTCGTCCTTTTCAAGGACATCGGACGGAGCTGTTTGGGTGGATGGGACGCCAACCCCTACCAGAAACCCACAACTGACACTTTTCATTCCAGTGTTACTTCTTATGGTCTAATTGCAATGAAAAATTACAAGAGAATCGAACACTATTTCAAATAGCTCTAAAAAGTTTACGAAACGCATTGCGGCGGAACGAAAAGAGTAAGCAACGGGTCCCAAACTTACCGTATTGAAGTTATTCCTCAGGGACTTCGAGTTCGCTGGCATTGATGTCGTCGATCACGTCGTGCGGCGGCCTACCCTCGATGGTGCAACCGACCGATTGGCAAGTACCGAGGATCTCTTTGACGGTGCCGCTGAGTTGTCGCGACATTGACCTCGGCCTCATTTCGCGCGCTATGCTAATGATATCGTCGAACGACAAGTTTCCACTGTGCTTGATGTTCTTCTGCTTCTTGCGATCGCGCGGCGGTTCCTTCAGTGCTTTTATGACCAACGAAGCGGCGGATGGCACCACAGATATGGTCGCTTGCCTATTCTGAATGGTCAGCTGAACGGTGATCTTCAGACCCTTCCAGTCACTAGTTGCCTTCGCTATGTCATCACCGACTTTTTTCGGGGACTAGGGGACCGTATCGTGTTATTTAGTACCGCACTGAACAGTGCAACATGCCAGTAACAAATGTTTTATTGCTATTTCCTATCGATCTGCCAAGAAGCATGAACAAAGTGAGAAAATTAGGGAGAATAAGATGTTGCTTACCAGACCGAGTGGACCAATTTTCGGAGCGAGTGAAGAGGTTGCGCCTACTTCACCTCCGACACACCTCAGGTAAACTAAAAAAAATTTCGTTTATTAGGTTATGAACACATGTCGCAGAACTCGTCCTAATTTTTGTCGCGACAATAGTGTTGAAAATTAAAAAAATACCTTTCTTGATCTCATTGGGGTCGAATTTGGGCGGCATTGTTAGATGTTTTTAGTGTTACAATACACGAACGAACCCGATGCAGTTCGATTAAATAATCGGCGACACGAAAACCGTCCGCGCGTACGAAACCTTGTTTCGAAAAGACCGTAGGGTCTAAGACCGCAGGTTACGATAATATCAGCAGAGCTAGTGAGAACAACTCATGGGAATTATAGTTATAGCTCTAGTAGCGCCAGTATTAAGTAGCGGACATCGTGTCAATCTTGATAGTCAGGTTCTGTTTTATCGGCCGGGTTTTTTATGTTACCTCAGGATTAAACGTTGAGCGTTAAAGCTCGTCTTTTACTAATTGCAATCAGTAAAAATGCTAGGCTCAGATGTCTTCGTGACAGATTCCGTTTTGGGACAAGATATGGCCTCTGCACACTGCGAGCGATGAGCGACGTTTAGCAGACAAATAGCTGATCGCTGATCGCTCGCAGTGTGCAGAGGCCAATAGACGTTTTCCGCTTGCCTGCGACATGTTTTTGCGGGCCACGCATCGCACACAGGGTTGACGAATTCTCCGCGTCGTTTAATCAGTCAGTTGATCGGATTTTCATGCTCGAGTACTCGTACATTTTTAAGTTTATGGTTAAAGGCAATTATTTTTTACAGTTGTCACGATAACTATAAAATATCTATCTACCATTCCGCCTCTTTTATGAGCTTCGGCCACTTGATTTATTATCAACAGAAATATGATGGCACGTGTCTCCATAACGAGATCAATGTGTTTCACATTTCATAAACATTCGCAGGATACCCTGGGCGACATTAACGTTCAAATGAAAAATCGTATGCACGAACTAGCTTGCCTCATTGCCAAAAACGATGACAAAAAATGTTCCTCGTTAACAAAATTCTTATTATTTTATTATCACTAAAATATATTATTATTATTATGAAAAATTATAATAATTAAAACGTATTATTGAAATTTGTATGCTCCGAAAGCTGCTTCATCGTCTACATCGTGTTTGCTACGGCTTTAGCAATCCCCAAACTCTTTTGTCACATTTCAGAATTTTGCAACTGACGAATCCTCCGGCCAGACCTATTCCAATGCAAAATGTTAAACAATTTTTCTTCTATGCACATACATACGTAAAAACAAAACTGTACTTGCTTAATACCTAGTTAAAGAAAATGGCGTGAGGGAAAACGCGTGCAAAGTTGACCAGGAAGTACCGTGAAGAAATAATGAGCGAAGAAAAGGTCACGAGGCGTTTTCTCGATGACTCACATTTTCCGAAACGCTGTTGTTTTTTTTTCCTTCCCTCTAAACGTTGGAAACATCGATATAGCAATTATGTACATCGGTATAACTTTCATTTATGCGTCGTAAGGTCAATTAATCAAACAAGTGGAATTATTATACAAGTTTGAATCACAAATGTCTTGCATATATCACAGCTGGTATCAAACTTGATCCGTGTGTACGGGTACTCGTAATACAATTTATTTTCGATCTACGATTTCTCTTTTCTTTTTCTCGCCGAGCTTTGTTACACACACGCGCGCGCCCGGGCATACACACGGGGAGTGGAGTTTTCCACAAGGGGAATGATGTACGCCATTTTTTTTACTGTGCATGTCGAAGGGAAGCGGAAAAGTTTACAGGCTCTCTCCCTATCTCGCTCTCTCTCTCTGTCGATAAGTAGACCGCAACTTGATCGATTTTTTAGCTTCCAATTTGAAAATGTCGCGAAGGAGAGGCGATGGAGAGCGCGAGATTTGAGGAATCAATGACGAAATGCGTTCAGACCATAAACTAACAGGTAAAAATCCGCTACTCCTATAGAAATTGTACATCATTTTTAATCCATTATCCTAAATATTTGCCCAATTCACAGCGGATTCAATACCTATTCGAATTTAAATGCGCTCGTTTTATTTACACGAATATGCCAGATCGTAGCATATTCTTTTCTCATTCCGTTCGTTGTTGAATTACCGTTTTATTTTGTTGTCGCGATCGAAAAGACGATTAGCTGATGGTCTGGCGATTATAGTTTGTGCAACACTGTGTAGAGACTCTTAACTTCACTAACCAAGAACTTCCGCGGCTTCTACTTTAGAGCAAAAAGTCTTTCGAAATTCTATTTATTTTAAATTACATCTAGTTGGGTTCGTTTCGGATCTAGCACTACGATTCATAACTTCTAAGTAGGAATTGGAACTGGAAGTCAGAACTTGCCGCGAGTTCTAGTTCCCAACCTCGAAGTTATTAGAAACTTCATGGAAATTCTTCTCAGCTACAATTCACCAGAAATACGAGCTTTCCTTTTAACAAGACGTTACTTCAAACGCAATGGAAACGCCCTTGCCCAGAATGAACTAGGAATACAGTGAAAGTTCCCCCAAACGAGAAATTCCATTGTATCTTCAGTCGTTTCTAGTCGTTTATGGAACTCGAAGTGTTCGATTGGTATTTTAGTTTCGAAATTAAAAGCATTCGGTCGCGTCTTCCACTTCAAGTTGGAACGCCAATCAATCTTCAATTGTCACATTAATTTTTTTTACACGCGTTTCAGATCGTAAAACTAGGATCCAGTCCTCCGTTACTCAACAGATTGTATTTAAAGATAAGAGCTTGTTTCCGAGATTCGCGGTGCCAAAAGATCATGAAAGGTCCGTAACGTCTCTGGTAACACGTAGTTGGGAACTAGAACTCGCGGATTCGAGTACTCGGATCGTGGACTCGAGCACTTAATATACTTGTCGGTAAGTCGCGAGTGTACTTTGTTGCTTGTCCCTTTGATCGAGTTCGGGTTGGTAAGGAGGGGGGAGGGGCAGAAGGGGGTATAAGTATGCGCGCGAGGCGACCGGAGTCGAAGAGCCGTTAGTTCGTGGTTGTCGCGGATCCGAAATAATGATGGGTACAACGGGCCGATGCAACGAATCTACTTCTGGTAGATCGATCAATCGAAAGAGATGATAATACCGTAGGATTTACGATGAGCCCGATATTCTTCGGTCGCTCGGAGATCATCCGCGAGTGTCTGTCGCTCCTCCGCGCTCTGTCGAATAGCGACCACGTTTGGTTGGCTTTCGGTTATACAAACGAAGATAACCTAGAGCGGGAGAAGGACCGTCACGATGGGAGGTTTAAGCGGGAAGTCCGCCGAGCTCATGACTCGAGTTCCCATTCGCTCCCCCTACTGCTCGACGCGCTGAGACTACTGTCGTCGTCGCTCTCAATTTCTACGCCGAGCAGCCTTCTGGCCGAACAACTACAAGAGCTACGAGTACTGCTCGTGTCGACGCTGTCGCTCTCGCTGTCGACGCTGGAGATCGGACTTCGATTTTTCGAGCGCAGCGCTTCGTTCTCCTGTCTCAACTGTTCGTTTTGTTGCATCAGTTCGTCCAGTCGTTGCTGACACGCCTTGAGTTTCTTCGCGAGATCGTCCGCCGTGTCGTCGCACGTCGCGCCACTTTCGCTCTTCGAATCTTCCTTCTCGTCGTTCATCAGCTGCGCGTTCTTGCTTTTTAAACGTTTCGTCAACATTTCGTATTTCGCCTCGAACTGAACGTACTCCTGGATGAGTTCGCTCTTGGTGAGGGCGCTCAGTCTTTCCGCGTGAAGATCCTCGTAAGCGCTCGAGAATTCCTTGGTGAGAAACTCCTCCTCGTTTTCGGGCGACGAATAGAAATAGTCCTCTTCCGAGTCGACGCTGAACGACGAGTCTCTCGTTCGCGTCGGTACCGGCGGCGGTTTTTGAAAGGAAGTCGACGGCCCTTCGGTTATAGCGTCTGCCAGCTTGCGATCCAAATCTGGCAAATCGCTGTGATCCTCCATGAGAAACTGCGTCGTGTTGTAAGGGGCCGGCGGCTGAGCCTTGGTCAACCTACCGATCGCTCTGCATCGCGATCTTTCGTCGAACGACATGGATTGCTTGGCGAACGGTTTGAGCTTGCGACGCTTGGCCTTGCCGCGTCGCGTCTTTCTCTTCTTCGCCGTGTGCGCCGAACATCCCTCCCAGCACTCCTTCCTCTGTGATCCACCGCCGCTGTCGCTAGGCACAAATTTGCCCCAACATCCCCGGCTCGATCCTAAACACTGCCAAAGTACATTTTTACACTTTTCATTTATTCGTCTTATTAATCTCTAATAAGAGACGCGCTACAGCATCGCTAGTTTCATTCTATACTAATTTGGTAACACAGCGGTAATCGTGTCGATTGTATCTTTGCTGTGAAAATTGTGATGCACTAGGAATTTTCAGTAATAAAATGAAAATTGGACAAAAAATTTGGTCCAACGAGCCTGGGAGCTATTGATAAAGTTATTTCGATTTTTTATATTGATCCTCATTGATAATATTTATCAATGAGGATAAGGGTTTCTGATAACGACTGAAATTATTCGTAAGGGAAAAAGAAAAAATACAAGCCCGTAGCGTGAAACGGGGTGTAAACGAGAAATTAAACTCTTCGCGAGTGCAATTTTTTTAAATTACCCGGCCTCTTATCGGCGTCAGATTCGAAATTACTAGCGGCTTGGATCGCCGAAGATTTTGGTTCAAAATAAGTGTTTAAAAAGGTATGGGTAAAAAATAAATCCCTATGACGAGGCAACTCCTCCATTTCTTGGTCAAAGACCGTTCTTTGGTCAAATTCGATAAAATTCCGGCGAATTCCTCGTTTGTCGAAAGGAGCTAAAAAAATGGAAGAAACGTGTGTTTATTTTGGTTCACGACTTACGTCTTTTCGCGTAGCGACATTCCCAGGTCTGCGAGTGCAGTTAACGCCGTCTTCGATAGGTCGCGCGACGATCGTTGTCGAATTCGGCAGCATCGGCGAGGCAGTCGTTGCCGGAGGCGTCGGATTATCCGCCTTTACGCCCTTCGCTTTCTCGTGTATAGTCTCGTTAACAACGCCGTCACTCGGCGCCGATTCTCCCTTCGTGTCACCACCCCGATCGTTCATATTCGTTATGTTCGATAAAATTGATCTATCCGCGATGGCACGAATACTCATCACCAATCAACAATTACAATTCCTTGAACGATGTCTATCAACGTATGTCCGAGATCCGTATGCCACCACCGTAAACAGCGACTGAGTCGCCATATTTGATCAGTCCGTGATTCTGTGCGATAGCGTAGAGCGCAGTTCGTTCCTCGTGCTTTGGGTAGAGGCAAGGAAGTCTGGGGGGGAAGGCAACGGGGTGGGGAGAACGACGCAACCTATACTTGGATGGACGAACCTTTTTAACGTTCCGTCCCTTTCTTTCACGAGCGTGTGCGTGTCGATGCGCGCGCGCTTGTGTACCACCGGCTCACTCACCCTCTCCTTTCAATCGCGTCTCCAACTTCACGCATGTTCACGTCTCGATGTAATACGCACATTCGCTATACGTACATCCAAACGTCAGAATACATATGTAGCAATGGCCATGGTGCGTACGAATACGTGCGCATGTACGCGTGTGCGCGCACACACTAATAAATGGTTATGGTCTGTGTCGAAGTCTACTCCATGAAACACAGAATTTGTGCGCAAATGTACCGATCCAGCTTGGGAAGTTCGACGATCGAGCATTCTATAATGTATCCTGTAAACAAGGGTACATCTTATCACGTACACTTCAATTCCTCTACGTCCAACATCAAATTACATTCACCTCTTCGCGTTTTCACAGACGCGAGATAAACGACGCTGAAGTTGAGCTATTTCGCGTAACTTGTACTAATGAGAAAGAGAGAGCCAGCGAGCAAATTTAGTATGCATCCAGTTCGATCGAAATTGACAGGAAAGCTCGGCGTTCGGCAAAAGCGGGCAAAGCGAAAGAAGCTTTGGAGCTTGATATTCCGATCGCTTTGATACGAGATGGAAGATGTGCCACGTGACACACCAATTCGGCTTTATTTTTAATTTAAACTGAAAAGCATCAAGTTCAACGTTTATAAACTTCACGAAGCTTGATGCTCGGTTTCCTCAAAACGTTTGTAACCAGTTTGTCAGAAGATAGGGTTTAAAAATTGGTGAGGTTATGTCGATCTTATATGTGTCCGTATCTTCACTGGGGAAATTCATTTCAGTCCTTGCAGACACAAGATAAGAAGAGTATTCGAGGAGAATCCATGAGCCGGACGTTTGGGCTAAAAGCTCCATCCCTCTCTCCTTTTCCCACATAAGGGGCTGGTATCGAGCCTCCCAGGTATCGCTCCTCTTCCAATGCAGTACGCTTCGATATACTCAAGGGCCAGAAATCTGTGGATGATCGTACACGGTTTTTCTCGTCGACGCGGGGCAACCTCGCAAATACCATACAGCAAGGTTCCCATCCTCTCGAGTCGCACCATTTTTTACCGATTAGGAAATCGCGAACGCGTTATTCGTGCGTCGCTGCAGAGACACACGAGCCTGCGCACACATGCTCGCGTGCGCCATCTCTTATTCGTACTTCACCGCATAGTGTACAGTCCGCGTGCATCCCGATGTTCGCACGAGCGAAATAAATTGCTCGCGCAGTGTGCTACGTTACATATTGCAGAAAACGCACACACGCCCGTCCCCGAGCGCACATACGCTGCTAAGAGATTTTCAACCAGTTATATTCATTCGACGTCGATCACGAGCACAATCTACCAACTTGAGAGTTGGTAGATTCATTTCAATGACTGTCGTCGTAGGGAATTCGACAGTCATTGAAATGACCTCTATCGACTTCAAAGATGCTGCAGTTTCAATAATGTTGAATATAGGGTCTGCCGCTATCTTTTTTCATACATATGTACGGTAGAACCTCGATTCTTCCAATTTTAGGTTATCCGAACGTTCCGCATAACCTAAAACCCGATCAGTCGACGTGCATGGAATAGGACTGCATACAACATACGGTAAAGTACCGACGAAACATGCTAGACTTCTGGGTTACTACGGCTATCGAGAACGCTGTTGACGCTGATGTCGCTGTCTATTTCTCGACCTACCTCCCGCGCACGCCTAGCTCTTCCTCTCACAATCTTGTCGGTTTACGTCCCGTGGAAAAATTACGGACGGACCAAGATCGAGAGAAAGATATCTTTATTCCGTGCTCTGGAACGTAAGCCCTCCAAGAGTATCGTGCTCAAGTGTCATACAAAACACTTTGCATTTGGGCAAATACAAAATTGCTGGCAGTTGGTGTAATAACATAACTAAATAACTAATCTAACACAAATATAAATAATAATAATAATAAGAGAGATAGAGAGACGCGTAGCCGCTGATTGTAAAGTTGGAGGAGGAATCAAAGCTAAATCCTGGCAACGGCGCTCGCTATTAATATGTAGCTGCTCAACGGACGCGCGAGGTTTGCGCCGCGGGAGAGACGACGAAAGTTCGTTTTCGTCCTCGCGCATATTCCACTGTCGTCTCGTTTAAACCGTACGCGCAACTTGACGCGTTGTTTTTCTTCTCGCTTCGATATGGCGCGTCGCGCGCGCGGTGCGCTGTAAGCGTAGATGGAAACGCCTCGCGAAAACATTCGCCCAAAAGTCAAACTTGTTTTCGGTGCGAGTCGGCGCACAATTTTTCTACCGTTTTATGATAAAAGACCAACCGCGCACCGAGTATCGCTTTGATCTTTTTTCTTTTCGTATTTTTAATTGTTCTTGTCGGATCGGTACGTCGGGGGAGGGACCGAAGAAGTCGTTCTTTCGTAGCGAGTATTCTCGGCCATATTCATCATGATTATGCAAGCGCATATGCTTTTTATACGTACTAGACATCCGCGGCTGAGTGGAGGGTATATAGAAAATATGCGACTATGTGTACGAGCGATAAGTCCTCCGGGTGTATACAGGCTGTCCCAAAACCGAACGATAATATCGCGAGTTCTTACAGTACAGAACGATGCTCCAGGATAACGAAATATCATCTCAGATAAATGGATCATACTTTTCGAGACAATAGTACTTTTTCAAGACACGCGGAGATGTATGTTATTTAATGCGACGTTTCACACGTGACAGCTGAAAACAGCGCTTTTTTGTCTGAAAATATTCGAGCCTAAATAATAACGATACGAATATTGCTGAATATTCGGACTCAAAAATGATGACTGGATCTTTGAGAACTTGCAACGTTGTCGGTGGATTTTGGAACAGCCTGTATAAACGCTCGTCCATTGTGCCCGTACACGTATTGCGGATTGTGTTCGCGCGCACGCGTGTGTGCGAATGCCTTACCGTGATACAAGTAAATGGCCTAGATTCGTACAGGAAAGCTTAAATCGTTTCGCATCCCCCTAACTACCA
This sequence comes from Ophioninae sp. B BG-2022a, assembly GCA_030522765.1. Classification (NCBI taxonomy): domain Eukaryota; kingdom Metazoa; phylum Arthropoda; class Insecta; order Hymenoptera; family Ichneumonidae; species Ophioninae sp. B BG-2022a. Next base: position 20,510 of record JAPYZJ010000485.1, read on the forward strand.
CTTCGCACGTACCTGCTTTTATATTCGTCGCTAACATACCGAAGTGAGCGCTCGCACGAGCCTTTATCGGTGCACTGTAAAGACCAAGTGGAAGATGTATCACGCGAGCACGGAAGATATGGCTGAAATTTTCGATTATAAATTTCGCAATGATGCTAAAATGATGCTACATTTTTCTTGAAAAAAAGTGAATTTAAACGTTTGCGACAAAATTGGACTCATAAATTTTTGAGGTTATGTCGATCTTTTACGTGTGCTCGATCCTTTTATTTTTAGTCCGCGCGCAAAAGAAACAAACGAAGCACACAAATGCTTTTCAACTTCAACGAATGCGTCGCCTCTTTGGTTACAGATTGCATGTTTCATCGTGTATTTTTTTTTTTAATTTCAAAAGAGTAAACCGATGATACGGTCGTATAAATGGAAAGCGCGTCAGCTTATGCGCATGCGCAAATGGAAATTGATGCGAATTCCAGGTTAGGAAAACAATTGTGGAACGCTCGTACAATTAATGAAAATGTCCGAGCGTCCGGTCCCTGGTCGATGGCCTGTGCACGCACATATACATATATAAAAGTATATATATATAAACGCGCACACATACACATATATAAACGTCCCAAGAAGGAGGGGCCGCAGGGGGGGACGTGGAGAATACGATACTGGCACCATGGACAACGATCGAATAAAATTTGATATTTTTGAGAAAAGACATTACAAGCTAGAATTTAAGAATTTCATAATAACTGTTTTCATTGATTGGCATTCCACAGTAGTTGGAATATTACAAAATGTATTAGGTGTAGTCACAAGAAATCCATTATTTTCTGGATTGGAAAAATACTGGATTTCTTTTTACTACCCCTGATGCGTTGAATAAATATAATATAGAAATCTTTGCGCCGTTGATCGCCGTTCGTCACTTAAAAGCCTGCCAGAAGAACGCTACTTCGTTGACGCAACCGACCGGCCTAGAACCTTTGGGCCTTTGTCCCTTGTCTTATCTCTACTTCGAAATATACAGGTCTGACGTTTACGCAAACCCAAGAGTGACGCGACCGAACACTCGCTCGAGTCCCATTGACGCGTTAAGAAAAGTAGAGAAAAATGATTCACCATGGATCAACAGGTATGGATGTTCGGAAAGTAGGTTTTGGAACATAACTGATGATCGGTCTCTTTTTGATACTTCCACCGACTGATCTTTCACTGTGTTGAAAAGTTTGTATTTGCAACGCAGGAAACATTTGAGCCCCAAAAATATGAAAACATTTTTCAGGTTCCTTATTAAAGGTATCAAAGCTGATAAGAACGACGATCTACGATAAGTAAAGTGAAGCAATGAATAAAGGCAAGTATTGCCAAATTGGTTTGGGTTTGTTTGGGCTCGCGAATTAGCGAATAATGATGGCAAAATAAAAGTGTGCGGAGATCGTCGCGTCCAAGTGATGACGTAGACAGCCCGATGGCGACAGTACGCAGATCAGTCGCATTCGACGTTCATTTTTTTTTATCGCATATGTATGAGCGTACGTGACTTCGGGCACGAGCCATGTGTATTCCAAGTTCGTTGGGTTTCCGATTTCCCTACTAATCTATTCGTGATGACTGTACCGATACCAAGTGGGCGCATCGCTGATCGAAGCGTCGTATTTTTCTACCTGTTCAGTTGTGTACAGGTTATTTTTCATTTTTTTATATAAATACATTACTCAATAGAGAGATTTTTCATTTTCTTGATTTTTTCGTAGCTTTATAATTTGCCGTTTGTAAATGTGGTCGTACACGTGTCCCCATTGGTCCATTCTTCCCTAAACTTCGGTTAACCGATATTCGCCAAGTTTGGGCTTATTCGTTGAACCACCGTTTAATTGGCCACTCTCGTAGCCGCTATTTATGTATTTACGGAAACAAAAGGTATTCGCGTTAAATTCTGTCGCAACACTCCGATTGTAATCTTTGAATGCACATTGCGTTTTTTTTTTTAATTTGAGTACACGCATCGGTCGCTTTACACATGTGTGATTTCAACACACGCAGAAAGTCTTTGTTTCTCGTTTCCATATAAAAAAAAGTAGCCTACCATTGTGCCCGCAGCGACTCGAGCTAACCTCATAATCTTGTGTATAGATTTCACGTTGTAGATAGCCAGAAGTATGGAAAGTGAGACGTTTGCGGTGTCCGTAAGAAAAAATAAAAAACACATGTCAGATCTCTCGTCTATTCTCCTCGTCACGCGTGTAGCTTGTCCTCGCTTTATCGCAGTTATACTTTTCGTTCAATTCTTAAAACTGCGCAAGAGTGCTTCTGGAAAGCACGTAGAGAATGTAACCTACGGTCAATATACGTGGCGACGAAGATTATTTCTTTGTGACGTCACGAAACACGGGTAGTCCGTATTCGTGTATGGGACGAGCGCGATTACACGAAACACGCGCGCGTGCTTAGATTTCCTTTCTTTTTTTAAGTGATATTTTCCTCCAATGCCGCCACACGTGCTTAGGACTGATCGGTGCTTCTTGCCGTATACTCGGCTCTGCCCGACTATTTTCTAAGTCACAACCGGCAGTTTTCCTCATAATTAACCGACGGCCTGGTTTCCCGCTAAAAATTCTTGGTTTTTTCGCGCATGTCATACGTTCCTTGGTAATTGAGAATAATAAATAAGTGTCCATGGGAAAGCTTCAAAAAAAGGTGCCTGTTGGGTAGCTATCGTTAAGAATAATGCTAAATTTCCGCTTTACTGTTTCCACGCGCGTCGTCCAGATACAGACGTGTACTGGAATGATTAATAATTCACGTATCGATTTGCCGGCCCTATTGATAATAAGCAACAAGTCTAACCACTAAATCAAATACAATTTTAAAGAAGAAAGCAATGTAGTTGGTTTTTTTTTACTTTTTCCTTTTACTGATTTTTTGTTATATACAGATGGTAGATCCGAAATGTTGTTACGATCATAATCACGCTAGGATGATACATAGTAGTGGCGTTATCCGCATCTCTTTCAGAGTGCGCGCGCTCTGTGTATAACACAAATCAGCCGAGCCTACAAGTCCTTCAGTCCAACTGAAAAATGCAAAGAAAAGAAATCCTATGAACGTGCGATACCGACAACTCGGGTAGAACGGACCGACGCGTCTGACTAGCGTACGATTAGCTTAGCCAGGGATCCAAGTTGGAAGTTTGCGTTTGAGATCGCAACGATGGACTCGAACCGTTTGCTATTCGCTTGGACGAAGAATGCGCATAGTTAGCGGAACATTTTACCTTTTTGAAGCCGATATCAGCCGCGTATTCTCTGAAGCACTGACGGCAGATGTTCAAGCCGTATTTGCGGATGAGGCCGTGCTTGTTCGCACACGCCCGGCTAGAAAATAAAGGATTTTTTTGGTCCGAGAAGCAAGTAACGCATATATGAACGTAATCGTACCGCGAATATTGAGAGGTCGGAGCAATTGAGAAATGCTGTGAATTTTATTAAGAAGCTAATCTATGATTTCTAGGTTAGGTTCGATCGAACGAGAATAACCGGCTTTCACGGATTCCAAAGGGGAATGTAAAATCGGGGGACGTAAAATTTGATAAAAGTTTACATTTATTGCCATTAACTCAACGGGAGATAATCTTTTCGAAGGAGAAATTGGAACTAAATCCTTAAACACACGTGGTCATGACGCGACATGGCGACTTTCCGTACACACGGGATCGTAATTACTAGCCCAATTATTCCGCACGGAGAAATTTTATGAATAACGGATGGTACTTTTGTACTCACCAGGATCGAGATCCTTGGCCGTATTTTCGTGGATGGGAGAACCAAATATTTTGAAAACCCATTTTTTGTTTCTCGCGTGCAGTCCTTTACCGAAGAGAGTCAGCGGACGTAGAGGGCGACGAAACAGACGCGAACGCAGTCGCGGAATTTCCTTTCGTCTCCGCCCGGTGCGTCATCTTCGCTAAACTCAGGCGCGCGAAAATTCAAACATTGAAAGGACGTTTTGGTTTATTCGTTCATCGTCATATTACTCGACACAGATTATTGTTAGAAATGTTGTTTTACATTTATATTTATACATTATTACGGTTAAATTATGAAGCAAACGTTTGTAGGTTAAGGTCATTCTAATTAAAACGATTAATAAACGTTTCTGAAAATAAAGGAAAATAACATTATTCGACCCAAGCATTCGTTGGGGCAAACGAAACACAAGAAATACTGTCCTTTCAGAAAACTGACTATTCGAAATATCGTATTTGAAAAATTGGTATTTTTGGAAGCGGTTTATTCGGTAAATTGTTTTTTCGGAATTTGAGAAATTGTTTATTCCGGCGACTTTGACCGAAAACCGTATTTCGTAAATAATCAGTAGGGTAATTGTTTTTCCAGAAACTGTCGGCAGAGCGTTGTATAACGTATTATATATTTGTAACCGTTACGAATGAGTGTAGGACTAGCGAGAAACATGTTGGTAACGGTACTTTTCGTGACTGGTAAGCAAGGCTATGCGAGGGACACGAGACATCTCACAAGCCAGTTCTTCGGTACCTTCTTTTTTGTAAAGATCGAGAGATATATAGAAACAGGAAAAAACTAACCACGAAGACTCGGACGATGGATACCAGTGAAAAAAAGGTAGAAAAAAATAGTAAACATGACCGACGTGTGTGTTTAAATACTCGATAGTTAAACAATACAACACAGTAACGGCGATATGGTACTTTATGCACACACATACCTGCGTGCACGCGCGTGCGCTCCAACGACCATTGGTTCGTTAAAGGGTCAGCCTACCGTGACGACCTGACAATCGAATCTATTTGCAAAAATTAATTATAGAGAAGTTACTTAAATAATTGAAAGAACATTTGGACATTTCTTTGCGTGTACATTGAATCAACAAACAAGATTCGGGATGTTTCTCCATTTGTCAGGGAGGTCAAAGTCATATTATTAATGAAATGAATGTTTCTGTGCGCGTTTAGGTTCCAGAAATCGGACTGTACAATACGAAATTGAAAGAAATATGGAAAATAAGTATTTACGCAATATTGGGTCCTATGCTATTCTACGTTTGCTACCTATTGCTATCTGTGACGATAGCGATGCACTGTAAGAGCAGCAATGCATCAGGAGATGGCATCGGTAAAGCGTCGTTACCGACGGATCATCAAAGATCGGAGAGCGCGTCGATTGAAACGATAGACTCAACGCGAAAGAGGCCAATTTTTTTCATCCATGGGAAAAGCGCGGACGAGGGTCACTTGCGACACGTACTCGGCGTGTTGGATCGTTTGGGTTTTGAGAGGGGAAACGAGTCTTCAGATTGGGACTTACTCTGGGCGCACGATTATCCTTTCCGAGCGCTGCAATTGAAAGATTTAAAAACAAATCAATTGGTTAACCATTTCCCCGGATGCGGTTACATAACCAACAAAGCGGATTTGTCAATAACCGATTCCAAAAGTATTCCACGCTCCTTCAAACTGCCCGAGAGCAAAAACGAATTTTTTCGTTACGCTCGAGAAAATCCCGATAAATCGTTTGTACAAAAGTCAAATGGTCATCGGGGCATACGAATGATACGTAATATCGATGAGGACGTGAACGTCGAACGGACGGATTCGTTCGTACAGGAATTCGTGGAGAAACCTTACCTCGTGGACGGTTACAAATTCGACGTGGGGATTTATACGGCGATAACCTCAATCGATCCACTTCGCGTTTACGTTTACAAGGGAGACGCGCTGTTTCGCTTTTGTCCGACAAAGTATTATCCTCTCGATCCCGATGACCTCGATAAGTACGTGGTCGCTGATGATTACTTGCCCATTTGGAACGTACCCTCGCTCAAACATTATTACACGAAGCTTGGATTTTCGATGAAAGAGAGCTTCGACGCTTATGTACGCTCGAAAGGCCAAGATCCTGAGATTATGTGGAGTCGAGCTTACGAGGCTATAAAAGACGTCGCGCTCGCGAAAGAATCCCAAATCGCCGAGATCGTCAAGCGATACGGCGGTCATAGAAATTATTTCGAATTGGTACGATTCGATTTTACAATAGACGAGGATCTGAACGTTTACGTTATGGAAGCGAATATGTCACCGAACTTGTCGTCGGCTCATTTTCCACCGAATCGGTTGCTCTATGAGCAAGTTTTGTTCAATCTATTCGCCTTGATTGGAGTTGCTCGACGAACGCATGGAATATTTCGTCCATCAAGGTAGATACGAGACTTCCTTTTATACTCTTTATTGCGAATGTACGATACGCAAAGAGATTATCGACGCCGAATTTTTTATCCCACAAAATAAGACGGTGGTCGACGTTTGCTTTGCAGTTGGGAGGACAGAGAAATGGAGGTAGCCGATAAAAACCTCGTGGTTTTTCCAGAGTTCTGTCGATCCTGCAAAGATTGTTTTCAAGTTGAGTGTCAACTGTGCAAACCTTGTTTCACAAACGAAACGAGGCACATTATGTCGCAAAGCTATCTCGAGCACCAGAACAATATGGACTTTCTCAGAATTTTTCCTCCACGCGTCGTGGTAAGTTTGGGCCCTTGGCGTAAGATGCGAAATTTCATTTATTACATTTTCTTAAGCCGATCTTTTTTCGTTCTGGTTTAACAGACGAAGGAGATGGATCTGAGAGACTACACCCTGAGGAATCAGCTGCTGGTCAGGTGGTATCAGGGTAAATGCGAGCTCGACCCGACCTGGTGCAACTGAACATCGTAGAACATTTGATCTCGCGTTCAGATGTTTACGCTGGACAAAACTGTACTTACTAAAAACACATGGACTTCGTTACCCTTTTTTGTCTCTTTATAATTACTGAGTTTAGATAGTATCAAGAGTTTTCCGGCCCTGTGGCATTTTTTCTCTTTTTTCCACTTTTTTTCTTCACCTTGTCCGCGGGGGCATTAGGATTCTCGCCTTTATAAAAATCCTTGAGTAAGCGTAACGCTTGTTCGCCCTTTACGTTTCCGGTTATTCTTATGGCGACGGAATCATAAATTTTCTCAACGGCAAAGACACTTGCGCATCCGCCGAAGCGATCGTTCGCGCAACCGTAAACAATACTCCGTACGTTCAACTGATGCAACGCCGCAGCGCACATAACGCAAGGCTCTACTGTCACGACTACATCGATCTTGCGGAACACGTCCTGATAATCGAGATCTTCTCTCGCGCAGTACTCGAGAATCTCGTCGATGCAGTTGATCTCGGCGTGACGTGTCGCGTTGCGAGTCAGGTTGACGGTATTCCTGCCAGTTGCGAGGATCTCATTCTCGTATATGAATAAACAACCGACCGGTACTTCACCGGCATTGAACGACTCGACCGCTTTCTCCAGAGCTACAGTCATCCATCTCAGTACTACAACCGACTCCCCGATAGTCTCTGTCGCCATTATCCGAGGGACTTTTCGCACGCGGCCAGTCCTGCCGCAACCAGATTTTTCTGGGGAACTCTGCAGCAGCTGTGATCTTTGACGAGCGTCCAGTTTTAAGTTTTTCAGAAAATTGTTCGAACCTTGATTTCTCTGGATCTTTCAAGAGGTCGAAGCGATATCACCGTTGAAGAAACGAAGTAGATCGAGCTCTCGAAGCTTCTTCTCTGTGCTCTCCACCCAGTTTACATTGCTCGGTGATCTCGGGCTCGGGTGTGGTAAGTAGACGACCTGTGCAACGATCCGTTCTTGTAGTTCGCACGATCGACAGTAGCAGAGAATTCAATAGCAAAAAAGAGAATAAAGATCTTTCTTGCTCTCGTTACTTCTACTTTGTTTCTGATACTTTTTTGAGTATCTTACGTCAATGGCGAGGCCAGCAGCGGCGACGACGCTGCGAGCTCTTTTTTCGGTGTATCTGCCGATGCTGACGATTATCTCAACCCCAAGCAAAACGAGGACGGCGACCAGGGCCTCGTCACAGAGAAATTGCAGCGCTTGCTGTTCGACACCCTGCAAGAAAGAAGAATCAAGAGCGATTATGGGAGACGAGTGAAAATCTAGGAAACATTCTCAGGCCTAGAAGATGCAAGTTCGACCGATTGCCTTGAGCTCGGCGGGTGTGATATTACGGCCGGCGGCATCCATCAAGGCTACCGGACAGTAATTACGCAGGAACGCGTGACGAAAGAAATTCTCAGGAGTGCCGCATAAGTTTGCGAACAACCGCCAGAATCGTCTGCCGCTTACTTCGCTTCGCCTGCACGCGAAACCAGTTATCCGTCTGGCCGGATGTTCGCGCCGTGGCTTGGCAATGCGGCCGGAGAGATTCAGCCAATTGGCGACTGTTTCGGTTTCGCCAAAAGGCACTCCCGTCTGCGACATGCCCCAAGGACCCGCGTTTAAACCCAGGAAGAGAAGCTTTTTAGATCTCGCGCAATACTTGCGCGTATAATTCTGATGAACCTCCAGTGCGTATTCTATGGGTTTGTAGAGATACTCGACGGGCGGTGAAAATTGTACGCCAGCTTCAATTCTGGCGGTAAGTCGCAGCTCGATCGCTAACATATTCTCAGCTATCGCGCAATCGGGCACAAGCCGCGTAAACGCCAAGATCTTATTCGCCTCGCTATCGACAACTGTGGCTGAGCGATCTTTGGGATCAGTCCTATCGGTATCGGAAGACTTTGAGAGACTCAGATCCAAAGGTGCCTCGTTCTCTTCGAGTCTTGCACGTTTCGGTGATGTCATGTCACGAACACACGCCTCGTCGTGTTATCGTTCATACGTTTTTACCAGGAAATTAACGACAAAGCGTTTCGAAGAGGGATGAGAACATAACCAAAATATTAAAATAATATACTTGTATAAGAAAAACGAAGAAAAGGGAGAAACTGTCAGCAGCGTGCGCTTCCTCGGTGATTAGGCACCGACAGACTGCTTTTCGTATTTATCTTTATAAATCACTAAAAAAATATGAAATGTAACACGGAAATCCTAATATCACGGAACCCCACGGATTCGTTGCACTTTAGCGAGCCGAGATGTCAAATTTATCGAAAACGCTGGTTTTCGTCTATTTACCGATAGAGGTTAGGTACAGCCAGTGTTGCCAATCCGTATTGTTGTCATCTCGCTAGCTGCCACGCGAAATCCCATGAAAAACAACTAACTCGCACTCGGACATTTGTGACATTTAGTTCCGCGGAAGGTCGGGAGCAGCGCACATCTCGAAATTTTCGGTATAACTACGCACGTATACATACACACCACGAAACCGGTCGAGGCTTGCCGGACGCTAGCGACAATGTTGCCTCGTGGTAGAAAGCTGTAGCTTGCACTAATTTTGTTTTACCGACGCGAGCACAGGCCACGTCGACGTTTTGTCGCGAGTATCGCCTCCTCTCAACATTAATTACGGAGGAACAAAAATCGATTTCGGTATCGTCCAATTTCGGGTTTAGAAATAAACAGAAACGGTGCTTAATTAAAAAAATTGTCGCAGCAAACTACTATCCATCCTCGTCCCGTTTGTAGATAAAGAGGGTGCGCACATTTATCCGCTGAGCACGGTTACCCAGAAAGATTTGATTTTAGGCGTAGCTACCGTGTCGCGGATTTTTCGCTCCTGTCGTAAAACGTTCGGGACATTCGTGGTACGGGGAGAAGGAGTGTTTCGCCTTTTTAAATCCGCCATGAGCATTCCAACAAATGATTATTGTTGATTGATTATTATGGATCTACGAAGTATCGCGACGAGACTCGTACCCAGAATGGAAGAAACGAACTTGGTAATCGGATTTGTATCAACCGGAACAAGGAAGGGCGGGAGGAGAACGAGGCAACGCCGTCCGGAAGCAACAGGTGGTCGACTCAAAGCCTCACCCTTCGACTCGTCCGGCGATCTTAAGGAAGCTGATAAAGCCAAGCTAATAAGAAACGTCGACCTAAGCCGCTATCCCATTTGTTTCGCGGACTTTTCCAATCCGTGAAAATTTATGAGGGTTGGGAGGGCGCCACCTCAAATACACGGACCAGGATTCGGGATTTGGTAGAGTCAGCCGATGGTCGGTACTCGGTTTACGGAATTCGTTTCCGGAAGGAAGAAATTGGTCTTTCGCTATCCGCTGTGCGATAAGGAAAGACGCGTTTCTTCGTGCTCTCTCGGAGCCCGCAACTGACGAGCCGCAGCCGCCAAGTTCAACGATTGGGGTCAATTGAAAATTTCCGAGCCTACTCCGCAGAAAATATTGACGAAGCCAGCGGGTTGGGTCTGCGTGTTGCCGCGTTTCAGATTTTAACAATTGATTATTTCAAGTGACCCGAGCGATATCCTAGTTTATGTCCCATAGCGAATTCCTCGTCGCACTAATTATTTCGAATCAGCGAGAAGGCTTCTTTTTTTCAAACTTTTTATTTTTCTCGAATTATGCATCGGTCAATTCATCGATATCCATGTTCGGTAATCATGGTAAATTGCCATAAATTCATGTCGAAGATCAAATGAAACTCTTCGAGAATACAATACGACTACAAGCAACGGTTTCAATGTTGCTTATATTTTTGTCGAAAAGCTCCCGATCGAAACGACGAGACCGAGTTCTCAGTTTCGTTGCAAATATCCCTAACGTTGGAAAAGGCGTACTTGAATCATTCCTAGGAAACGAGACACGCGAAAATCATGGCGAGTCCAGAAATAAGTCTCGAGATCTGTTTTCAATCATTTCCCCGTTTCCTGGTGATGCACGATCGCTGTTTCTCGTGTGTAAACAATTTTTCTCAGGGTCGTTTCGCAGTGCGAACGCATTGCGAAAACACGTCGTTACGCACGTTCGCGCGCATGCTTCTCTTGGAATTCCATCTGCGTTTTTCTTCTCCGAGATCTTATCCTGTTTTTTTTTATTTTATTTCATTTTCTATTAATTTTTTTATAATTGTTACAGACGAACGTCCGTAACGCGTTGCGAACAGCGGAATGTCGTTCATCGAATCCAACGAAGCCCCGTCCCCCTTCCTCAACCGAATAGAACGTTTGCTTGTTTCCGTACCGCTCTCATTAAATTACACGCGTTGTTGCTTCGTCGATCCGGTAGGAGATTGCGCGAATGCCTATCGTGCGATTGAAAAACGTTAACGAAGCGTATCGACGATGGAAGAAAAATCAAGATCTTTCATCAAGATTTCGAGATGAGATTCGTTCGCGTTGGCCATCGGAAACTCGAAAAAGCTCTTGTTATCCTCGATAGTGAAAGGACGACTCTACGGTTGGGCGATTATTCATTCGAGCACACGTTGTGACGAATTACGATTTTTTTGTCCCGAGTTACGTGAAGCTTTGTCCAAATTGAATCCAAGTGCGTGTTTTCGTTGAGCCAAGTCGAGCTTTGCTGTTAATTCGAAATGCAGGAGGCGAGGCACGTAGCTATAGAACTCGACTGGAACGACTCGCGAGGAAACCGTTTCCGGTTTCTCCCACCGATTTCCTTCATTTCTGGATATGTTATTCTCCATCGACATTTAAGATAGTTTTGCAGTTTCTTCAAGTTCCAATAAAGATATTCAAACGAGGCCGATTCGAGAGCGATGCTAGTAGCGAATCATGAAAAATGTGACACTTCCTGTTACGAGTGGATGGAGAGGGATACAAATATATAGGGGTTGGAACTAAAAAAAATATCGTCTAACTCGAAAACTTCGAGACTGAGCTTCATCCCTTGAAAGCGTTTTTTCCGGCTATGAAAAAAGAATACACGTGTCCCTCAAATTTCGATGGAGAATAACATATACAAAAGTGAACGAAATCGGAGGGCGACACCGGAAACGGTATCCTTGTCAGCCGTGGCACGTGGCTGCGTCACTTCGAACGCTCGAAATACTGGCAATACACGTTCGCAGCAGAGCCGTCCAACTGTCGCATCGATGAATACTCGCTTCTCAACAATGCTCCGGTGAATATTACATTCGGACAGCTACATTGACACTCGGCTATCGATCCGTTCGTTCCACTGGACGGCTGTCTCGGAGTTCGGAAATTCGTTTTTCGCTATACTCGGCCCAGGTGTAATATATATATATATATATATATATATATCGTTTTCAAATACGTTCCTGTCGAATTCGATACCCTTGCTCTCTCACCCCACAATGATCGTTTCAAAAGGCTCCATTTCTTCAAACTACGGAAAAGCAATAATTAATAATCAAATTTCAGATTTTGGCAGCGTTGCATAGCAGATGAAAATTCGTCCGTCTGCAACGTTCACGCGACGATTGTTAGCCATCTGCCGGATTCGCCGCGACTGTCGCAGCTACGTCGATCGAATACTGCGGGAGCTTGGGTTTCTTCGGGATGGATGAAGCCAACGTTGCTTCACGTCCGCCGAACGCGCGGCTTTCTCCGATAGCTTCTTGAGATCTAATCCGATCGAGAGTTTACTTCGTATCCCGCGAAGCAACGATGCGTCGAGAGTGCTGCGAGGCTCGTACCCACCAACAGCTGCGCTCGATCCTTTTCACTCGTTTCGTTCGTGGAACAATCGATACGTACCGCTCGGCTCGTTCTTCATCCAGCGAGTCGTTCAACGTATCCTCCGAGATCCCCGGCGCTAGTAGTCCCGAGAGAACTGACAACGCTCCGGTTCGCGCTCGATTCGCTCGTCGCATCGGCGTTGCACCGATAACCCCCGCTCGATCCCGCGCCCCTTCAGGAATGTAGCGAAACGGTGCGGAGTCCTACGGTTTCCTGTATCGCTTGCCATCTCCACTTTTCAATATCTCCGTATATTTGCGCGTGCTCCGTACAATCGGACCCGCGCGGTCCAAGATCTAGCGTGGAAAAGGGGACAGAAACTTTTTCAATGACCCGTAGACCGGTTAACGGTAACCCGAGGTAAATACGTTCGCATGCTTTTCAATTCCGCGAATTCTAATCGGAAACGGCGATGTTTCGAAAACGAGAAAGAGTTCTCGATGAAAGTTGCGAAACAAACTATTCCACACGCATTTGTATTTTTATTCGATCTCTCACGGGTTAACCATAAATTCGAATATTTCATTCGACACGACACTCCGTCGTGGGACACCCCGTATATTCGTATTCCTCGAACTTTCGATAATTCGAACTACGCTCGGTCTGGGCGGATTCGCATAAATCGAGGCTCCACTGTAATTCGTGGGTACTCGTCGTACACCCAGAAGCGTTGACAATGGATAACGATAAATAATATATATTTTACACATTGCCTCAGCGCATTCGGTATTGTACGGAAGAACTGGGTGTTCTATGGAACGCCTGCACTATGGACATTGCTGGTAGCGCGCATACGTGTATCGCGACGTACGCTATTGTGTACGTGCGAGCGAGCGATGCCCGGCCTAACGGGACGAGTAAAAGGAAAGAGACGGCCGGGGGGTGGAGGGCATCGGGCGGCCGAGCGTACCCGACCCGGCTCTACCAAATACAAAGATTCCGGAACGCTTTGATTGGCCGTGCTTACCGAGCCGCTGGTAGGAACATGTGGTTATAAAAGAGCGCCAGCTGAGGGGTCTCGATCTCTCTTTTTTCTCGGAAGCAACTCTACTTACCTCGGCGTTCATCGGGAAGAAGCTGGTAGTCAAAAAACCGAAGAAATCGGAGAAAAGTTGCGAGGACACCCGTCTTTCGATCTTCCACGCCTAGATCGGTCGTCGTAGCTTGAGCGATCCGGGAAAGTACGCGGCCGGTTGTCCTTTCCTAGCGGGCTCGGCGCGAGTCCGTTCGAGAGTGGGGGAAGCGAGGAGCCGAGTGGGGAATGGAGGGGGTAGCGGAGAACCGCGCGGCTGCGCGGTCGAAGAGACGCGGGTGGGGGAAGCGATCGACGAGGATAGTCGATGGAGCGCCGTTGGGCGGCAGCCTCTGTGTATACATTTTGGGAAACACATTATACAGTCACGCTAGAACACAAGCGTACTCGTCTAACTCTGGATCGTAAAAATAGATCCTGAAAATAATAATATACGGAAATGTATAACCGACAGTGGCGGCTGGAAGATCGGGATTCGATCCTCGCCGCTAGCTTCACGAGCGAGGAGAGCAGCGCTGCGCGCGGATATTACCCCGTGCGATGTCCGCTCGACCGCCCACCCGCTAGCGCACCCACCACTCGCCGGAATCACGATCGTTCCAACGCCTTTGTGTCGATATTTTGAGAGGTAACGACACTCCAGCATTTTTGCCGAATCATTTTATTTTCATTGCTCGAACAATGCTTCGACATTGTTAAACGTACGGCGTTCATTTGTATCGGTGTTTCAAAGCTAATTCAAGTACGAGAAATCGAATTTCCGATCCGAATGCATTTGCAAAACGCATATTTTTATTGTCGTAACCAACCACTGCGACGAACGTCCGCGAAAGTAATCGTAACGTTCTTATCCATGTGTGCTTATCGATGTGTTTTCCATGCCAATATCGCGAGATATTTATCGACGCGGTACGGCCGATACGAACGAACCGGGGGATTCGGCTGGTCTATTTTTTTTCGGCATTTTCGATTGGGACGTTTGCCCAAACGAATAAAAATACGTCTCGGGGACGTTTCGCTGGAACGTATTTATATGGGGGAGAACGCGAAAACAGATTTATAAGAATCGTCGTTTGATTTATTTACCCGGAATTTCGGGAAGTCACGGAAAAATAATGCGAAAACGCGGCGTTGCGTTAAAAAACAAACAGAAACGAAGGAACGTAGTTATTCGCGTTGATTCGAGTTACGCGAGAAGCGGGGAAAATAATATTGGGATTTGAAATTTAGTGTAATATTTAGTATTCTATACATTGTTTAATGTATTATTCTATAACACTTTGCATATTATTTTTGTATTTTTCATATTACTATTTCTTTCCTCTCAACTAAATTGATTATATATTTCGTATGTTTTCAATATCCTTGAAACATTCGTATATCTGCAGTTTGCTCGTTCGGTCTTGCGAACTTTTCCATTTGTTGTTTTCTTTTCCGCGAGCGCGACGCGGCGAGAGTGAGAGTCGGCGGTAGGATGTTTACCGGCCGAATGTGTGACACGTGTCCTTGAGGACACGAAAAACATGTACCGCGCAACATCCAAGCGCGAGAGAGATATTCGAAAGAACGGCGGGTTCTCAATCGTGAAGCCTCTTCAACGTAAAGGGGAAGCCTCGACTTCCGCGTTTACGAATATTACGACTTTTCGCCGCTCGACTTTGTCACGAAGCTAACCGGCGATGAGAGAACGGATTTCGAAAATTTGTGAGGTTGCGTCGGTCTCCGAACGTTTTTAGAGATACGGGACGAAACATACCGCGTTTGATCGCGCGTTCTAATAAATCTCAAAGATCCCGGACTATCCTATTTGCTCGTTGTACGTATATAACGAGAGCACGAAACGCGGTGTCGCTGCGACAGCGTCGCAGAATCGTCGCAGAATCGTCGCAGAATCGTCGCAGAATCGTCGCCGCGGTAACAGCAAAAAACGTAGAGGTCGAGGGGATGGAAGGTACGCGCGCGCATCGAGGACGCGCCGGTAGTTTGTTCCGTGCGGTGCCGGGGTAGCGCGCGTGCGCGAGAATACTGCCCTCTCCTTCGCCGCGGTTGTGCCGCGAACCCGACACTGCCCGACAGGATCAGTGCAGCCGGATCGCGTGTAAAAGTTACCCCCTCTCTAGTCTCTTGGAGGCTAGAGAGGGGATAACACAGCAGCCAGGGCGCGTGTAGAAGTTACCCCCTCTCTAGCCTCTAAGAGACCAGAGTGGGGGTCGATTTTACACGCGATCTGGCTGCACAGGACAGGATCTCTCGTGATTTTTGCCGCGGCGCGTCAGTAACTGCGCTACCTCTGCCGCGTGAGGTTAGCGTTCCTTTCTATTTCGATCGCGCGTGCGCGTCTCCTCTCTCTTCAATTCCGTGGCCGCGTATCCGAGAATAACACGGTGGCTAAAGGTCGAAGATTTCGACGAGCCCCGAATCTCGAAATCGTAACGGATCGCCGAGGCGAAAAAAATCGGGCCGGCCCCGCGTGTGTTCTTTGCGAGTTCGTCCGCAACGCGCTGTTTACTCGCGCGTCCTTCGTTCGACTTTTGGCCGGACGAAGAAACTTGTTTGTTTCCTTGGTGCGAAAACGTATACGCGGCGAAGCAGATTCGTGCCGGAGAATAATTGGAACTTTGCGATTGGACGAACCTCGCGATCGGTGGTGAAAGGTGCGATCGAGATAAAAAAAAAAAACGAAACGGCGAGATATTTTTCAAGAAATTGGAACGAAGGCGAGTGCGAAGCGAGCCAAACATGGCGGGAAGCCGGGCATCGCGTTTTTCGAGCGTTTGCCTCGTTTCGATAATCGTTGCTTTCGTACACTGTGAACCGAACGATCTCGAAACGGCGGGTCGAGTCGTTATCCTCAAGTGCTGCAAGTACGGCGAAGAATTGTCGAAAGTTTCGTCGATCGAGGACGCGTCGACGATCGATTGCACCCCAACGACGATACCCTGGAAACCGTTTATTTATTCTCCCAGCGAGCGTAACCTGCTGCTGGAGATGCCGGAAAACTGGCGCGTGCAAGAAGCCACCAGACCACCCTGTTCCCTCACCAAGGAAAACGTTGTTACGTACGTGCCTTTCAGCGAGTACAGCCCTTTCGTGATTTTTGACGATGGCCGCGCGGTACTGGAATCCGGCACCGGAAGTCGCTTCGCGCCCGAAGAATACTGCGCCGATTCCCGTGCTCTTCTCGTTTGTGCGCCACCCAAGATTGAGCTCACCAACGCCGCCGCGACCATGAGACCCAGAATTCATCGTTGCTGCGGGGATAACGCGGCCTTTCACGAAAACTTGTGAGTACACGCTTCCTTGCCTCTTTCCACCTTACATCTGTCGATAACTACAGAAATATCCGCGCGCAAGAGAAAAAGCGAAATACCCTCGAACGTTACTTTCGAACCTCGTCGGATCAAACTCGAGCGTTGCGCCAACGGCGATTCTCGGAACTACCGATCTTTCGTTATTTCGTTGCGATCGTAGCCGAAAAATTCAGATTATCCCTAAGCGTGTTTTGAGATTAAAAGTGAATCGCAACCGCTTGCAAGGACACCGGGTTAAACGGTACCGGATGTGACGACGATATCCTAAATTATAGCCAATTTTTACCGTCAAACTTTTTATTTTACACGATATCAGGCCTCTCGCGTGGCAATACAGTCTATTTTTTTTTTTCAATTCGAAACATTTGACCGGAAGAGAGCTATTCGTCCATTAATTTGTCCAATTGAACAAAGATTCTATCGTCGCGTTTGTTCGCAGAAACACTTGTGTACATCTGAAGCAATCCGAGACCGGATTATCGTTTCTCTTCCCGAACGTGTCCTCGATCGGCGAACTCGTTCCGGGTTTTCCGACTTGTCCAAAGTCGGACAACTTTACGATCGTCGGGGCTGTCAAGGATGCCGCGCTCCTGTCGGACGGTAGCCTCGAGATCGACGGTGTCAACTTGCCCGCCGAACATTTTTGCCTCGAGAGAATCAACGAGCTCAACGAATCGGCGAAGGTCTTCGCTTGCAGCGAGCACGCGCCCCAGAGGTAACGTGTTTTTCTTTTTTTTCACGCTTTTGTTATACGACAAAAAACTTTTATCTTTGAGAAAAGACGTTTTGCGAAATATCGAAAATTGAAAGCACGACGAAACGCGAAAAATGAGACGTTTTCTCACACGTATTCCCATCGTGCCCGATCGGAAATTGAATAATTGTTAAAAATGGGGGGGAATCGATCGAGGAGGAAGCGTCGATCGATTCGACGTTCGAATGGCTAAAGGAGAGCTTGGATTTGCTTATTCGCGCAAGGCCACTGCTCTTTATGACTCACGCGTGAAGAATTCTCGGAAAGTATTGCACCAGCGTATACTCGCGCCGTTCAACCGTCCGCTCTTCTCTGCCTTCCACGTTTTATTGACGTGTTCCTGTCCATGCTCTTTCCTCTTGATTTTTCTTTCGAGTTCTCTCGTTCCTTCGAGTCGAGTGTATTGGGCTTCTTTCTGCGGTGTCCTATTCGGCGTGACTGGAACGCGACCGGTGGACGGCTGTATCGTACGCGCTCACGTGACAATTTTATCACGTCCAAGGGAATACAGTGGACTTTCGATTACAGGGATCGGTTCGGAAACGGGCGGATTTCGAAATTTTACAATGTTCGAGCTGATTGGTAGAATTGAAAAATCATAAATCAACGAAGTGTTTCGAACGACGTTCGCGACGGGATACTCGGAGGTCTGGCGACGAAACGTCCTCTGACGATTCCTAGGCGCCTCGTCTAGGTACCGTTGGGCCTTTGTAGTTCGCTTCGTCCCGTGCCACTCGAGTGAACAGCCCTGGCATTTATGACCCACTCGAGAGTCGTACAACCCGACACCCGCCTGGCTCTCCTCGATACGAACCGAAACGTAGCGAAAAACTTTTCCCACGCGTGCTCAATTAACGTCTCGTGCACTTTTCGACCTACAAAAACGATACTTCATATTTCCCGAAAGACATTCAAATTGATCGATGAACCGATTCACCCATTTTTTTCAAAACCAAATTCCGATCCTCCAAATTGATATATGATACGTGTGAGCCTCGCAAAAAGGAAAAGAACGTTTGGAGGGTTCTCGAATTTTTGCCACCTGTGGTTCCCCCCTCACCACCGGTTGGGAAACACTGCTCGAACGTGCGCGTGTCCGAGTGCGAGAAAGCGCGTCCGTGTGGCCGCTTCAGTGACGGGCAATGCGAGAATTCGGATCCGTGGATGGCTGATGCGTCTCTCGTCGGGCCTAACGTACATACAGATTTACGGTTGCTCCTCTCCGGGCCCCGAGAAACCGATCGAGGCGTATCGGGAACCGCAGCGTCAACGGAGGTCTCTGCCCTCGAGTTTTATTTTTATCCTGCTTTTTTTTTTTTTGGTTTTTTTTTAATCACCAAATTTCTTGGTCCCCGGCCTGTTCGAGAAAGAACAAAGGCGAGTGCAAAGGACCGAGCGAGAAAGAACAAGCGAGAGATAAAGCGCGTACTACGGAGATAGGAAGGGTCAGTGGAATTATGCAGATCCGGTTTCCCTGCGAACGAGAAGCGAGAAGAATCGTTTCTTCTCGCCAGAGAGAGAGAGAGAGAGAGCGAGAGAGAGAGAGACGGAAAGAGGGGGAGGGAGAGATTAGATTAGATTAGAGTAGTTTTATTATGCGTTGGTTATACCTTTGAGCAAGTACAAAAAGACACAACAATACAGTAATCGGTTGACATCGAGCAATCTCGATAAGTGGACTCGAAGTTCGCTCGGTGCGAAGCAATGCATTCTTTTCTCTTTTTTTATTTAATTTTGTGAAATATTTATCTTCAGAATTGAATTTTGGATGCTCACGATAAAGATTCGAATAATTATCGAGGTATTTCTATTATGATTTCGGTGGGGAAAAATAGAGAAATTGACGAATAATTAATTTTCACGAAGAATAATATTTGGGAAATTGGAACAAGCGGTCAGATTCAGTGGAGACTCGGAGTCGACCGCAGCCACAAGAGAAGCTGTCGTTTGTGCGGTAACAGGAAAGAAATCAAAGTTAGGTTTTGCGTCAATTCAATAATGCTCTCAACAATGGGAGCTTTGTCACATCGCTGGGACGCACGGACAATGCCGGCGAAATAACTGTTTCTTCGTTAAGTGTTAACCAGTTGGAAGGAGCCGGTTGGTTAGGTCTGAACAAACCCAGCGTTTTCCCGGTTCTTTCCACAAACGACCTCTTTCAATTAGACTCGTCGTCGGTCCATTACGAAAATAGTCATCCTTGGCTTTTCATCTTGGATTCATCGTGTTTTCGAGTATGCTCAAAAAATAGTCGATTTTTCACTGATAATCGTTTTAATCTTGATCGATGGTTGGTTACGTGATCGTCCTTTTTGAAACAAAAAATGAAGCGGGTGGAAGAGTTTATGATTAAGCGTTTCTGGCAGGTTATAAATTAGGGAGAAATAGCTTAATTTTGGGAGAATCACTGAAGACACTAATCTTGCTCCAAAAGTAGAGAGAGGGGGGGAGGAGGGAGGAGATAAAAAAGTCCTCTACAATCGCGATAAGACGAAGATCGTTGAATCTTCCTTCCCTGCTTTCTGTTTTCGAGTCTCCGGTTCAACATTTTCCCTGGTGCACTTTCTTCCTTCGCTCCCTTTATCACACATTCTTTAGATATCTCTGTTCCGCGTCGTCTATCTCTATGACGCGTTCTCTCGATTTTTCTCTTTCCTTCTCTCTTCTGTTGCGTGTGAGTTTTTTCTATTATTGCGCATCGAGCGTGAACCATAGCAATCGCGGATTGCTACAATGCGGCAGAGAGGATAAATAATCTCAAAGCTTTTAGTGGACAATCGCGAGGCCGATGAGAAACTCGTGAACATCGAGATTCGTGTTAGGTTGGCAATCGACTTTGAGGGACTCGGTTCGTACGGTCAAGAGGCAAGAACTATTCCGAGTTGATTGAACTTTTCCAACAATTCGATCGAAATAATTCGTTTTTCTTTCATTTCAACGATGCGAAACTTCAGACTTGATTTTTCTTATTTTTCTTGATGGCTTTTGCGTCTGTTGGTATCCTGAAAAGAAAACAACGAAGTCGTCTGAACAATGAACAGTATCGTCTCGTCCGTCTTTTTTTTCGTCTCTCGTATACACTGGTGCACTTTTCAACGCAAACTCGAAAAATAAATTAGAAAGCCTTTCCAGCGCCCTACGAGATAATCCGATAATAACGTACGTTTTTTCATCGTCAACCGATGTTACCCATAATTTTCATTGATACGCCGAAATCGGTGCGCAGCTGCAATACCGCGTAGCTTTACTTTCACCACATGTTTCATCTTCTATTTATATCCTGCGTGGGTGTGGATGCGCCAGTGTGCTAATTCGAACGACACACATACGCGCACGCGCGCTTTAACAATATTTTTAGTTTTTCACTAAACTTTATCTTTCTCACGAATAATCGTACTTGCGATTTTCGTATCCTCTTGAAGGTATGTTTTGTTCGAGACGCGCGTTGATTCGATTAGCGCGTAAAACGCTGCACGGGTTCTTCAGGTTATGCGAAATCGAGATAAGCGACGAATACTCGTTGGGAAAGCTCGTCCCGTCGTAACTGCCAGCTACGGTCGCACAAGTGTCAGGAAGTGTGTCGACACGAATCGCGAGGTCTTGCAATAAGCCTGTTGAAAGTTCATCATTTTCCGAGAGAAAGCTCGAGTTCCTGGTTCGCACGTAGCGATGTTTCATTCGCGTATCAGGACCCGCCACGCGGAACGACGTTTGCGCCGAATCGTTTGCAAACTTTCAAGCTGGAGACAGCACGGAGGCTTATTTTTTTTTTTTTTATAAAAATGATTCGTTACTATTGGAACTATTATTACCGTAGCACGGAAAAATCATTGAAAACTTATTTAATTTTTTACTTCTGATAATTCAGGCTCGATATCGAACTGGTATATTCGAAACGATAAAGATACTTCAGTTATTGGAAAAAAATTTTTTTTTGACACAACATTTTTTCGAAGGGTAAACGCGTTTGCCAGCAGCCGATGATAGGCGAGGCTTTGAACCCAGCTCGCGTCGTCGCCGCGTACCCGACGCATGCGTACGGCTGACGCAGCACCATCTTCTTCGCACTCCTCAACAGCTGATACTTGCCTCGCTCACTAGTCTTTTTCTTTCCAACCGTGCACGCGAAGACCTTCCACAACATTTCTACTGTACGACTCGTTGCGTTTTTTCCTACTGGCGACGTCTATGTTTTTCTCATCTACGGGCTGTCCGACGTAAGAATGTCACCCGTTGAATGGGAGCTTCCGGGTAAAATTCTGAGTCAATTGATTTCAGCATGTACGGTTCCCGGATCAACCCTTGAATTGTTATTTATTTTGAAAGGCAGTCAATCAGGCGCGCCCGTTCAGCGGGCTCAGCCTCCAAATTATTATTATATTTAGACGTTTAGTGTAATATTGCAGGTCCGTGTCGATGTATTTTTATATCTTGAAGACAAATCCACAATTTGATTCGCCTTGAACTCTCCATTTCCAGGGAAAAATGTCGAAAAAATATTCTAGAATGGTTTTTCGCATTTTCCCGGTCTAATTTTGCACTTTCGGCAGAAACTCGGGCATATTCGTAATCGGCGGACAATTTCCGTTTAAATGCACCCTTTTAATAGTCGAAAAACGGAAAAAGAAAATTTCGACTTCCCCGGCCACTTTTCCGGAATCTCAATAAATCACGAGATTTCAAACGGTCGTAGTGTGATCTTCTTATTAGCTATGGAGATTCATAAGGTGGGTTTGGAAAAGGTTTTTGCCTGATTTGAATAATGGCGTTGGATTCGTATCGATATCTCGCATAGTTTCCCCGGAAAGTTTACTCGAAAAATGGCAAAATACGAGGCCAAAGGGGTATGCATGGAAAAATTGGCAAAAATCGATGGTCCAACTTTGAAATTCTGCCAA
>JAPYZJ010000486.1:0-55819 GCA_030522765.1 Ophioninae sp. B BG-2022a
AAAAAAAAAAAAAAAAAAAAAAAAAAAAGAAAAAAAAAAAAAAAAAAAAAAAAAAAAAAAACCAAAATAATTTTCAAAGAGAGAAAGAGAGAGAGAGAGAGAAAGAGAAAGATTTTATCGGGAGCCTGGAATACTGGAGGGACCTGGAACAAGCGAGTTGTAGTTTTTTGGTGAAGGAGGGTGGGGGAGGGGGGTGGGCGGGCTCGGGTGAAAAAAAGGATCGAGAAGCCGCGGTAGTGGCGATGGTGGTGGCGCGGTTTCCACTCGAGCGAAACGGGACCAGAATCGAGAGACCCGCAGTCACGTATCGTACCTCTCCAGTCATCTCAACCAACGACGAGCACCCAACTATCGTTTTCACTCCTCAAAAGTGAAAAACAAAAGGGAAAACTCAGAGAAACCAAAAAAACCGGTAAAACTTCGTTTTCCGGTCACCCCACGAAGAAAGGGTTGACGTTGAACACGAAGAAGTGACACGCGAGACGAAACCATGAAGAGTCGTTCCCTCACGATATTTCTTCTTCTCGCAATCTCCGGGTCTTCCAAAGGACAATTTCGGTGCCCCGAGGACAAAGGATTTTTCGCTGATCCGGAACAGTGCGATCTTTATTACGCATGCGTCGATGGACAATCCGAAGAAAAGCTCTGCAAGGATGGACTCGTATTCAGGGACGATAATCCCAAAAAGGAATTCTGCGATATTCCGGCTAACGTTCCCTGCGGTGATCGAGCCCTTCTTCGTAAGTTCGAGCTTTCTGTCTACTCGATAATAGTGTTTGCATTTTTTCGTTTCGCTGTTTCCGTAAAAAATTTCTTTTTTTTATACCGCTGATTTTTTGCTGATTTTTTATTTTTTTTTATTGCGTTAATTTCAGGGACATTAAAAAAAAATTCTTTTCGTCCGCTGATTTTGTGGACAATTTTTTATTTTTTTTTTATTTTAGTGATTTCGTGGACAACTTTTTATATTTTTATTTTTTTATCTGGTGATTTCGTGCACAATTTGTTTTTTCATTTTTTTATTTTGCTGATTTCGTTGACAATTTTTTGTCATTTTTTTTATTCCGCTGAATTCGGGAACAATTTTTTTTACTTCTTTTAGTCCGCTGGAGGAGAATTTTTTTTTCATTTTGTTAATTCCGCTAGTTTTGTTATTTAATCATTTTTTTTAAAACGACGTTTTTGAAATTTCTTTTTATTTTTATTTCTTCTTCGTTTGAGAGATTTTCTTTTTTTTTTATTTACGATGATTTGGCCACCGGAAACATTTTTCACCCCTGAGAGGGTGGAGTTCAAAAATTTTTCGTACATTTTTGCCAAGGCCGTGAAAAAAAAACGAGGAGCGCAGTTTGAGGTGGAACGAATATACAAATGTATTCACTCGTGATGGGAAATATCAGGAAATCGGTCCTCGGTGCGACAGATATTTATAGAAATTTATGAAGAACAGGTTAGGCCGCGGTCATAATCGACCGGTTTCGACGCAGTCCACATCCGCTCAATGCATTACCATACTCCGTAAAATCAATGGCTTTACGCTCCTTTTTTTCGCTTTCTTCCTCTTTTGACAATTGGAGAACCGGTTCCGAGGGTAGCGAGCAGAGGATCTTTTTTTTCGATATCGAGCCACCGAATTCGAGTTTTTTGGATTGGGAACGTTCATCGCTGTTGTTTTCTCTTTTCATTCTTAAATTGGAAGATTTTTCAAGGTGAATTCATTTCGGGCTGGAAATTTTTTTTTAGCTCAAAATAAATTTCACAAAATTATACATTTTTAGAAATAGAAAAATTTCACAATTTAAAAAAGATTTTTAAAATAGACATATTTTTACAACAGAAAAAATTCACGATAGAAGAATTATACAATAGAAAAGATTTTGCAAGAGAAAAATTTCCACAATAAAAATGTTTTCAAAATATAAAACGATAGAAAACGTTCACAATAAAACAATTTCATAGTAGAGAAGTTTTCACGATAGAAAAATTTCGAAATAGAAAAATTTCTATAAAAAAAATATTTTACAATAGACATATTTCACAATTCAAAAATGTCACAATAGAGAAATTCAAGGATCATCATCAATGAAATTAAAAATAAAATTAAAAATCATCATTTTTAATTAGGAAAAATTTAAAATCGACGAAATTAAAATAATCACAATGAAAAAAATTCACAAGAGAAAATGTTTTGTTTTTAATGTGAAAAAAAATATTAAAAATTCACAAGAGAAAATGTTTTGTTTTTAATGTGAAAAAATTAAAAAATAAAAATTCACAAGAGAAAATGTTTATGCTTTTAATATGAAAAAAGAAAAAAAAGTGAAAAATTTTTAATTTTCGTAACTCGCTGAAAAAATTCGATTTTAATTTAGTTTTCTTGGAAACATTTGGAACATTTTTTTGAAAATATGATTGCAGAAGAGCCGCAATCGACTAAGGGTTGTCCGCGGGCGAACGGTTATTTCAAGCACGAGGATCCGGCCGCTTGCGATCGTTTTGTGAATTGCATCGACGGTGTCGCTTCCGTAATGTCCTGTCCTCCAGGACTCGTTTACGAGGACAAAATGTCGAGCTGCGTTTGGTCCGTCGATGCAACGACGAATTGCAACGTCAAGCGTGACTCTCTTGAGGATGGATTCACTTGTCCGGACGAAAATGTCATCGGTCCAGGAGGACGAATTTTACCACATCCGACTTATCCACATCCCGAGGATTGCGCCAAATTTTATATTTGTCGAAACGGCGTGCAACCCCAGAAGGGTCAGTGCGAGGATGGCACCGTCTACAATGAGGAAACTTTCAGATGTACCGAGCCCGAAAATGTTCCTGGATGGTGAGAACACTCGTGAAAATAATTATTTAAACATTTAACGAACAGGCCGCAAACCTAAGAATTTTACGCTCGAAGTAACCCTGAAATTCGAATGGCTCAAGAATTTTCTTTCGTTTTTAATCTTATTTTTCATATTCAATATTAAATACAAAATTCAATGATAATTTAGAAAATTAAAATTTGTTTTCGGAAAATTCAATATTTGTTTCGTAAGGTAAAATTGGAGTTTGCGAAATTCAATAGTAATTTAGAAATTCAAAAATTCGAATTTGGAAAATTCAATATTAAATTGTATTTATTTGGAAAATCGAAATTGGAATTTGAAAAATTCAATATTGATTTAACAAATAAAAATTGCAATTTCAAAAATTCCCTATTTATTTAGAAAAGAAGAATTGCCATCTGGAAAATTCAATATTGATTAGAAAAACGCAAATTAGATTTTGAAAAATTCAATACTAAGACCCAAACAACTTTACTGTCCCGTATTTTTTTAACTTTTATTTATTATATAATCATTTCTAAAATTTGCATTCGGTTTATGAAAAAACATAAAAATTATTGAAAATAATTAAAAAATGCGTAATTGCTGAAACGGAAAATTAAAAATTAAAAAAAAAAACATTTAGCCTAAAGAATTTCACGGAAATATCCACCGTTTCTCGTCGTTTCGTTTTAATCTTGATACAGTTCATTTAATATGTCAGCCGTCGATTTACTCGTGTTTTTATGATTTTCAGTGAGGATTACTACAAAGGAAAGAACTGATTCGTGACGCGCGTCCAAATAATTAGCGCAAGGACAAACGATCAACTTTGGCCAAAAAGTTGACTGGGTTGTTCGACATTGTTGTTTTTTTATCAACAACAAAAAAAAGTATTTTTTATACCTACGTGATTATTGAAGGATACAACGGTCCTTTTGCCTTTTTCATTGTGAAAAAACGTTTGTGAATAAAATTGGAAGGCAATTGTCGCGAAGGAGAAAAGCGTGAAAGGAACTGATTTTTTTCAACTTCTTTTTTTTGCAGTTTTCGTTTAAATTTTTTTTTTAAATACGAAATTTTTCGATCGGAATAATTGGATCGAATCGTGTGGGTTAGCGTAGCTCGATGCGCTTTCGGATTAGTGGATCAGCGTGGAATTTCGCGTTTTCTCATTTACCTAATTGGAACCTTTCACTTTATGTAATAGCGTCTGTGCGCTGCTGAGATGCATATTTCTGCGTATGCGCGTGCGTCAACGTACATTCGTACGCGGCAACGAAGGAGCGCCAAAACTGCGATCTCAAAGTCTCGGGAATCAATTCTGTTACCTGTAATGTTTAAATTTTATGCAATTCTCAAAACAGAATCAAAAACAGAAACTTCGCAAAAGGAAAAACCAAACAAACCCAAACAAAGTCAGAAAAAAAAATCGAAACTTCGTGAAAGCAAAAACAAAAAAAAACAAAACTCAGAAAAAAAACAAAAATCGAAACGTCATGAAAGGAAAAACCAAAAAATCTATAAATCAGAAAAAACACCAAAAATCGAAACGTCGTGAAACGAGAAACAAAAAAAAACAAAACTTAACAAGAATAATCAAAAATCGAAACAGCACGAAAAGTAAAACGAAAACTTATAAAAAAAACCGAAACCGAAACATCGCGAAAGGGAAAATAAAAAGAACCAAAACTCAAAGAAAAAGACAAATTGAAAACCCGCGAAAGGAAAATCCAAAAAAACCGAAATCCAAAAAAAGACAAATTGAAACGTTGTGAAAATAAAAAATAAAAAAACAAATCGAAGAGTCGCGAAAAGGAAAATTAAAAAAAACCAATCCTCAAAAAAAGAAAAGAAAAACCGAAACATCGGGAAAGGAAAAAATAAAAATAGCGAACAAACGCGTTCACCGTGGAAAAGAAAATGGTAACTTTTTCAATTTTTCTCGCCCGTGCATTCTCGAAGCGAGAGCGAAGCCCGAGTTCATTGATATTTCGTGCAAACTTTCACTAGTCGACCACGTGTCCTTTCAAACATTATTTTTAACCGGGAACGTTGAATTATTGTCAAAATGCACGCGAATATTTAAATTTCCACTAAAATTGCTGTTTCAAGCCTTAAAGAGTTTTTTCGAACTTCGAAAATTCGTTTTTTATTTTCATCGTTGCAAATTTGTGCAACATTTTTCAAAATTTCATTTTATTCAAGCATACGTAATTGACGTTACATCGAAACACGTAAAAACGAAAAAAAAAACAAAAAAACGAAATTGTCATTTCCAAAGGTGCGTTCGATGAAGACGATGCGTTTCTATCTTCGCGACGGAGATTCGTCGTTGCACCAATCGAGTCGAAAGTTTTCATGCATTATTCGGTACTGCGGAGGAATGATTGTTCCATCGGTGCGCGAATTTGATTGTGTAAGAAACGATCCGAGACGCCCGAGTGTGCTCTCTCGGATTGACTGCTTTCACTATTCGCCACAGAATGTTGGAGGATCTGGTTCCCCCCTTGGGTCTCGATCGGCATCTTGCGTGAAATCAGGCTTTCGTACTGCCAAAGTGTATGCACATTTCTTCGAGCTTCCTTTTCATTAAAAAGAAAACCTTTTGACCTTGAAGAAAAGACATCTTTTGACCTTCAAATTTGACCTTAAAGAAAAATGAAGGAACATACGGGAAAAAAAATCGAAATTTATTATTCTGATTTTATGCTTGCTCGAAATGAATCGTACGTTCATTTTGAGCAAGCATAAAATCAGTAAAATAAATTTCGATTTTTTTGTTTGATTAAATAATAAGGTGACGTTTTCATTTTTTGGAATTTAAATTTTTTGAATTTTGGATTGGAAAAAGCCAGCTCTTTTTCCAATCCTCGAAGTACTTCTGGTGACAGTTTTTTGGTACGGCCTCGTACAAAACTCAAACCCAAACCCAAACAAAAAAAAAATACAAAAAAATATATAAAATTTAAAAAAGATACATTTTTAAATCGCCAAAAATTGTTTTTAGAGATTATCTAATGTCAAAAAGAAGGTCGGACGTTACAAACAATAAAAATATTGAAAATAGAATGTACGTAGCTTGCGAAATTTAAAAAGTCAGCTTTTTTTTCAATTATAGTAGGAAGGACACTAGAATTGTCGAAAATGTCATCAGAAATTTCTCAGAATTAAATATAATTTAATTTCACTTTTACGTTACCGATTAAGTTTTTCATAAAAGATCATTATCCGGCGATGGTCGATGTGCGATTCAGCGATTAAAGCGAGCTACTTTACCGATTCAGGATCTCTCAGAATCGGCAAGATAGAAAGGGAGGAGGGAGCGAGACGAGATGGAAATGATAATAATTGTTTACATCATTCGTAATTATTATTATTATTTTAATTAAAATGTTTTTTTTAATTTAAAAACTTTTTTTAAAAATATAAGGAAGCTAATTTCGTTTCGAAATTTATTTGTTTTTGAAATTATTTTGAGTATTGACATAATTCTCGCTCGTACTGCAATAAATAAGATTTTCGATTTGTTTATTTGTTACGTCAGTTAAGGTGACCCCAACGTACGTTGACGTTATAAGCCATTTGCGTGTTTAGCTTGCTATTGATAGATACCAAGGTTAGACGCGTTTAGGTGCGTTCGGCGATTGTTTAGCTAGCGAAAAAACTAATGCACTTGCCTCACGCATCGTTGCTCGTTCGTGATTGTTTTGGCGACGAAACAACAGCACAATGATGCCTCAGACACCGTGTTCACCGACTTGGCACCCCTGTGATGTTTTTTCTCTTCCCAAAACTGAAAAGAGCCACGAAAAGACGGAGATTTGCGACGATTGAGGAGACAAAGAGGGCATCGCTTGGAGAGCTCGAAGCCGTACCAAAAAGCGGATATCGGAAGCCCTTCGAGGATTGGAAAAAGCGCTGGCATGAGTTTTTAACATTTAAGGGTTATTATTTCGAAGGGTGCAAAATAGATATCGATGAATAAATAAATATTTTTCGATAAAAAATAAAGTAAAAAGTCACCTTACTTTTCGAAAATTTTACTTTTTGAACCTTACTTTTCGAAAACCTTACTTTTCGAAATCGTTACTTTTTGAACCTTACTTTTCGAAATCCTTACTTTTTGAACCCTACTTTTCGAAATCCTTACTTTTTGAACCTTACTTTTCGAAAACATTACTTTTCGAACCTTACTTTTCGAAATCCTTACTTTTTGAACCTTACTTTTCGAAATCCTTACTTTTTGAAACTTACTTTTCGAAATCCTTACTTTTTGAACCTTACTTTTCGAAATCCTTACTTTTTGAACCTTACTTTTCGAAATCCTTACTTTTTGAACCTTACTTTTCGAAATCCTTACTTTTTGAAAACGTTGATTTTTGAAGACCATACTTTTCGAAAACCTCTCTTTTCGAACCTTTTTTTTTCATAAACCTTGCTCTTCGAAAATCTTACTTTTTGAACCATACTTTTCGATAACCTTAGTTTTCAAAAACCTTACTTTTCAAAAACCATACTTTTCGAACTTTACTTTTTGGACCTTACTTTTCGAAAACCTTACCTTTCCAAAACCTTACTTTTCGAAGCCCTTACTTTTCGAACCTTACATTTCGAAATCCATATTTTTCGATAACCTTACTTTTCAAAAATCTTACTTTTCGAAGCCCTTACTTTTCGAACCTTACATTTCGAAATCCATATTTTTCGATAACCTTACTTTTCGAAAATCTTACTTTTCGAACCCTACTTTTCGAAAACCCTACTTTTCGAAAACCTTACTTTTCGAACCCTACTTTTCGAAAAAATAAACAAAAAATTCACCTTACTTACGAACAAACCTCGTACAAACAAAGCCTTCGTAATAATCGTCCGTAACACGTCGAAGGTAAATTCGAGGTCAACGAAGTCCCGAAACGTATCATATTGTATAACAACAAAGAATTCGCCACCATAAAGATCCAGCAAAGAAGGAGGGGGCGGAGAATGGATCTTGAGACACAAGGGAATTGCCTGAATCGCCTTATCGTGTGCGAGTAATCATACGTGTGGTTGTGCGTATACCAGGACTCGTTGACGATCGGGCGGGCGGCTCTTGTGAATATTGTACGAGTCGCGGTTGAGTGAAGGGGGCGCCCCTCCGAAGTAGAGTTCTCGAGGCCGCCCGAGGTAAAGACGTAGAGCTCTTTGCTCGACCAAGCCGAGGTTCGCTTATATTCTAAGTTTACAGTAGTTCGAGTCCGTTACCGAGCAGACCAGATACGAGCCACCTTTTTTTTCCGCTCACATTCACGAACGAGATATGGGACGAAACACGAGATACCAGCTGGCCCTTTTCGCTCTCGCGGCTATTATTTATCCCGGTGAGTAAATATACAGTTATTTGGACAATTTGAAAAAAATGACATCAGCTAGCCTCGAAATCTTCGCTGTCGGGACGTTAATTGACATTTTCCAATTTTCGGTTCGATTAATTGACAAAATCCAATTTTTGTATTCATTTTTTCTTTAGAATTTTTCTTTTGCATTTAGAGTTCAGATTTTTCAAAAAGTTAACACCAACGCGATGAAAATCGTCAAATTTTTATTTTTGATTACAATTGTTTTATAAACACGAAAAAATCTTACGATTTTCTTGAATCTGCAAATTTTTATAATAATTAATAATTACATCAATTTTAATTTTAATTTTGGAATATTATTAAGTGAATTCTTTTATTTTTATCATTAGAAAATTTTATTTTTCGTTTGATACAAAAATATTTAAATAATAAGAACCATATGTTCTAGAAAAACACATTTTCGATAGAAATTGAGTATTTCGTGGGAGGATTATTCCACCAAAAATTGAGAGCTGTTATCAACTAAAAAAATAATTTTCGCCGATAATTGAGTATTTCATGGAAGGTTAAAAAAAAACGAAAGAGCTATTTTCAACTGAGAAAAAAAACATTTTCGACAAAAATTGAGTATTAGTGCAAAGATTTTTCCAAAAAAAATTGAAAGGTCTATTATCGACAAAAAAAAACATTATCGACAGAAATGAAGTATTTCATTGAGGAATTTTTCCAAAAAAAAACTGAAAGAAGTATTATCAACCAAAAAAAGAATTATCGAAAAAAATTGGGTATTTCGTGGAAATCATTTTGAAAAAAAATTAAAGAGCTATTATGAACTAAAAAAAAAGATTTTCGATAGAAATTGAGTATTTTTCGGATAGATACGTAAAAACGTGGGTGAGAGCGAGAGGGTGTGAGAGAGGCAGAGAGAATTACGAAACCTTTGAGAATTCTACAATCCAGTTGTCCGTGTACGTACGAACCGCTTTCACTGTTTCCTATACCAGAGCGAGAGATTCGAGCATATGGTTGAACGAATAACCGTCGTTTCAGCCGTTTCTACCGTAATAATGCGTTTACTGTGCGGATGATATAATGACGAGCCAATAGGTGTTGGGTTTTGAATGATCTTTTTTCTCATGACTTTTCTCTTCCCCCCACCCCCTGCCTGAAAATCCCTCGCGGCCGCGAGTAGAAAAACAAGTTGCGCTTCCTTATTTAATATTCCGCGAAGAGTGTACGGAGTGGCGTGCCTCTTTTATCACGAAGGCTCTTTTAGCGTCTAGTCCACCGTTTTGATGGCTATTGCGCGTTTACGGTCTGCCAATTGCTAGAATTCATAATGGATCATGACGAGGGCGGTGCATCGTAAGAGTTGAGGTTTCACGTCAAGTCGTAAAAATTTGACGAGCCTCTAGATAATAGTAAAGAATTTTTTAAATCGTTTTTTTTTTATTATTATGTTTCAAGGAAGTATTTGTGCAAAATTAGGGATATTAATTGAATTGAAAAATGAATATGTAGAAGGAAAAAGGAAGCTTTTAAAAATACTTTTTTTTGGGTGGTTGCTGATAATGTTGTTTTTTTCGGGATTGAGGATGGAATTAATCGGTCTCGGGATTCTTGATTAGAAGATTGAAGGAAAATACTGTTTTTGGGAAGTTCGTTTGGGTTTAGGAGTAAAGATATTGATGGGTTTGTTAAGCTTGATAGATAGACTCTGAAAATACATTTAATGGATTTTATTATATAGTTTATACAGTTTTACGATAGGGAGTCTTATAATATATTTTGTAAATATATTATAATATAATTATAATATATATTTTATAAATATTTTAAGTTTTATAGTTTATGCAGTTTTAAGATTTGAAATTTTAAACAATGGGCCATACAAAACAGATGAATTTCGAATTTTTAGCTTTGATGTATCACTAGCAACTGACTGAACTAGAATTTTTAATGTAAGTGCAAAAATAACAAAATGACGGCGAAAAAATGAACAAAAAAAAATTGCATGTTTTTTCAGTGCTTTTTGCCACCGAAAAAAATAGTAAAAATGAACATTTTCAAATAATTCTAGTTCAGTTCATTCCTATAGATGTACAAAACGTGTGGTTAAAATTTCCTAAGAATCGGTTCAGTAGTTTCGGACATTTTAGGACCAAACAATGTAAAAATATAATTTAGAAATAAACGCGTTCAAACGATTTCGTAAAGGGAAAATGACAAAAGGAATTAACTCACGCTTAATCAGCGACGCTTACACTATTTTTTAAGAATATTTTTGAATACATTGACTTTCGAAAAAATGAAGAAAATAAAATCGATTTTCTCAAAGCTTGAAAGTAGGATCCTGACTTGATTCTTTCGGCGTTTTCGTTTCGTTTCGACACGATATTACGTGAAATTGGGCGTCGAGTGGAGAAAAACAATTTTGTCGCTAACGATCGTGGCGCAATAAGAGACTCGGCGCAGAAAGTTCATTGAGGCCGGTGAACGAACCGTTGACTTTCGAGACTCGGACCTCCAGGGCACGACACGAGGTACCCCAACGAATCGGCGAGAGCTCGAATAAATTGTCTCAAAGATTTTTTTTTATTTTCGTCTCACAGTGAAAGTCGAATAATATTGTAACATCCATTACGTACGGGGCTTGTGAATGACGAGGTGGAAATAACAATTGAACGACTGGGATAAGTAACGATGATGATTTACGTCGAACCTTTATTTCTTTTTTTTCGTTCGATGAGAGTATGTCACAATTTGTCTTTGCTTTTCTATCATTTTTTATCTTTTGGTGACCTTTTCTATCATTTAGTGACTTTTTTTCAGTCTGATTTTTTCATCGATGTGTTCTAAATAAAAAAAAGTTATTAAAAAATCGTTGATCGCAAAATTTTGAGTGAATCGATAGATCGAATTAAACTATAAAATTCTAATCCAAAAGAACAATTCTGTTTTCTTTCATAAGGAATATAAAGAGTGATGTTCTGAAAACTACTTCCTCCTCTGGTCAACATGAAATTTTCCACAGACCTTTGTTTCGATGTTTAAAGACAATCCCTAAAAGGATTTTTGACGTCTAGCATTAGTTTTCGAGATATCAAATTTTTAAGTTTATTGTTTCAACACGTACGAGTATATCTATATAAAATAAATACCTTTCAAAATTCGATATCTCAAAAACTACAGCTAGTCGCCAAAAATCCTTTTAGGGATTCATTTGGAACATTAAAAGCAAGGCCTGTGCAAACTTTCAGCATGACCGGAAGTAGGAGGTTTTCGGAATCGCAACCAAAAAAAACTCTATTAAAGTCCGTTATAGTTGAAATATTAACGATTATTTTTCGTATAATTTGTCTACACTATTTTTATCCAACCACACGTTATTATTATAATAATAATTATTATTTATTATGTTTTTTCTATTATTAATTGTTGTCATGGTTATTTGAATTATTATAATAATTATTATTATTCAGGTTTGATTTCGACTACCATGTCTTCGCAATAAATGCATTTAAAGAAATTCGTTTGCAGCGTCAGGAGCTGCCCTGCTCGGTGCGCCAGCTTGTCCCGACCCCTGGGGAGTTCACGCTTATCCTCACCCCGAGGACTGTGGTTCCTTTTTCCTGTGCACGAACGGCAGCCTGAGTCTGGAGCACTGCGAGAACGGTCTCTTATTCGATGGCCATGGATCCGTGCACAATCATTGCAACTATCACTGGGCAGTGCACTGCGGCGATCGCAAGGCTGATCGTGAGTAGTACAACGTTCGTAAAGCTAACTTTTTACATCGATGAAAACGCAAGTAGTGCACAAAAACTTGGCTGTCAAAAAATCGTCGATGGACTTGTGGCTTCGATTAAATAGAATTTGGTTGCAATATTAAACAATTAAATGCAAAGTTAATTAAGAATTTTTTTACTGATGTTAATGATGATAATTATAATGTTATAATTAAAAATTGTAATTTCGGAATTTTTAATTTGTTTTTTTTGTCGATGTCATTAATGAGAAGGTATCAGGTGGAATTGAAGTTTAAAAAATGTAAATAAATAAAATTAGTAATAATCCGAGCATTTTTACGTTTAAAATTGAGTTTGGATAATCAACAAAAATATTTGAAGTCATTTTTTGCGATTTGAGGTTGATATTTGATAGTGGGAGATTCGATGATCGTTTTCATCGTTTTTTTTTTTCGTTGATGCCGTTTTCGTTGATAATATAGAAAAATGAAATGCGAAGTTAATTAGGAATTTTACTGATGATGGTGATGACCACGATGATGATGATGTTACAATTGAAATTTGAAATTTCTAAATTTTTTATTTATTTTTTTTGTCGATGTCATTAATGAAAAGCCTATTAGGAGGAATTGAATTGAAAAAATATAAATAAATAAAATTAGTAACAATCCAGGCGTTTTTATGTCCCAAAGTGCGTTTGGATAATTTAAAAAAATATTTAAAGTCATTTTTCATGATTTTCAGTTGACACGTGAAAATGAGAGTTTCGATTATCTTTTTTTTATAATTTTTTTCTAACGCAGTCACACCGTACAGCACTCCAGGCTGTGAATACCAGTTCGGAATCTATCCTGACAGCGATTCTTGTAGCACGTCGTACATAAAGTGCGTCCATGGTCAACCTCTTCAAGAGCCCTGTACTCCCGGACTCGCGTACGACGAGAAAAGCCATACCTGCGTTTGGCCGGATCAACTAATTCCCTATTGCAATCCCGAAGCCATCGTCGGTTTCAAGTGCCCCACAAAAGTTCCTGCTCACACCCCTGCTGCTCGTTTTTGGCCCTTCCCGAGGTATGTTTCGTACGACATTTTTTTTCCGCCTGCTGTTGAAATTTCAGTCAATGGGCAATCCAAAAGAAACAAATTTTGAATTTTTAGCTTCAATGTATTGGTAGCAACCAAATGAACTAGAGTTTTTAACGTACGTGCAAAAAAAACAAAATGGCTGCGAAAAAAGGAAGAAAAAAACTGCATGTTTTTTTTACAGCTTTTTGCCAACGAAAAAAATAGTAAAAATGAACATTTCTTAATAATTCTAGTTCAGTCGGTTACTACAGGTGTACGAAATGTGTGGTTAAAATTTCATAAGAATCGGTTCAGTAGTTTCGGAAATTTTAGGACCTAACGATGTAAAAAAGTAATTTAGAGAGAAACACGTTCAAACTGTTCCGTAAAGGAAAAATGATAAAAGAAATGAACTTACGGTTAATCAGCGACGCCTGTACCATTTTTACAGATTTTTTTTGAATGTATTTACTTTCGGAAAATGTAAAAAGAAAAACAATTCGATTTTTTTTCAAAGTAGTAACGTTGCGAAAAATATCGATTCAAAGTGAAAACTTGGAAGTTTGATGATTATTTTATTTGATGATTAATTAAACTTTGATGATGAAATTTATGAAGTGAAAATTAAATTAATGATGAAAAATTAATATTGATGATAAAATTAAACTTTGATGATTATTTTATTTAGATTCGCTGTACCCGGTGACTGCGGTCGACTTATCACTTGTGTCGAAGGTCATCCTCGTCTCATTACCTGCGGTGATGGCAAACTCTTCGATTCGCTCAGCTTGAGCTGCATGGACGC
This sequence comes from Ophioninae sp. B BG-2022a, assembly GCA_030522765.1. NCBI lineage: Eukaryota > Metazoa > Arthropoda > Insecta > Hymenoptera > Ichneumonidae > Ophioninae sp. B BG-2022a. The sequence continues at coordinate 13,778 of JAPYZJ010000486.1, forward strand.
GGACGAATCTCCTCATTGGTCAGTCGCATTCTCATTGACGAAGAATTATTATATATCGTTATTATTATTATTTTTTTTTTCGTATTTTTATTATTATTATTATTTTTTAATTCTTATTTTTATTTTATTTTTGTTTGCTTTTGCCTTTCAGTGCGAACCACCTGTGAACAGTTTTCTGTATGGCACGAGAGGAACGAAAATTTAATTCTTTCGAGCTTCTGATAAATTTGTGTTATTTCGTACGAAAAATTCCGATCAACGAAAAATTACGAGTGCCAGGAATGCAAAACGAATTGTTCAAGCAACGAGGCTGATGGATTGATGGGCAGGAAATGAAACCGAGCTTTTTGCTCGTGTCCATGTTGCGGATGGATTCACATTGATTGTATAAATAAAATAATTGAATGGATATGACTACGAGAAGTGATTCGACGTTTTCAATAAAATTATTTAATATTTTCATTCAAATTAAATTTGTATTTTTCATTCAAATTAAATTTGGATTTAGCATCTACATTACATTTGGTTTTTTCATCCAAATGAAATTTCCATTTTCCATCCAAATGAAATTTCGATTTTCTATCCGAATTAAATTTCGATTTTTTATCCACATTATATTTCCATTTTTCATCTTCATTAAATTTGGATTTTTCATCTACATTAAATTAAGATTATTCATCCAAATTAAATATCGATTTCTCATCAAAATTAAATTTGGATTTTCCATCCAAATTGAATTTGGATTTTTCATTTCAATTAAATTTGCGTTTTTCATCAAAACTTCCAGAGGATTTGCAGTGGGTAAGGAAAATTGTTTCAACTCCGGATTTCGTACAAATAAAAAATATACAACGTAAACTTTATTCCGCGAAATCTACGATACAAACATTAATAAAAATTCGTATTACGATAAGTATTTCACATGGAGGAGAAAAAAAGAGAAAAGAAGAAGAGGAAAAAAAAGCAGAGAGGATATCCTTGGAAATATGTACACTTTGGTTGAGAGTGAAGGGGCAAAAGGAGGAACGAAGAATTGGGGGAGTAAAAATGTTCGACGATATTATTACCCTACGTGGTCGTTTCATTAATTTTAAAACGAATTTTTATAATTCGTTGTAAAAATTCGTTATTCTTTTAACGTATTTCTTTAACTTATTTTTCATAACATATTTTCATAAATGCACTAATAATTGGTCCGGCAAGAAATTCTAAATAAAAATTTTGAATTTTGATTTTTTGTTGTTCTTTTTTCTCGTTTGAAAATTTTTCTACACGAATAGCTTTTCATCGGTGATTCGAATTATTTTCATCGTTTATCAACCGTCGTTAAAAAAGCCAAAACGCGTATAAATTTGTACAAAAAAAAGAAAAATAATTTTTCGTCTCGCTTTGAGGAAAATAAATGAATCGTGCCGTATAAATTTAATTCCTGGGTCTCGCCCTTAATGGAATTGCACCGGAGGGCAAAGGAGACACGCCGGGGGGTAGATTTTCCTCGTCGGGCTCTTGCTCGTTCCCACCCTCCGGAAGCTCTCCCCCGAGGGTTGCAGGCGTCGTCGGGACGTCGCAATCCTCCGTTGGCGGCACCACGCATCTCAGCGATCTTCTGTCGAAGACCAGCATCGCCGGACATCTCTGGAGACGCGGATATCCACCCTGGCATTGCCAGTAACGATTGCACGATTTTCCAAGGGGCACGTTTCCGTTCGGATCATCGTTGCACAACGCTGTACAAAAAACAAAAAAAAAAACAGTTTTTTTTAATCCATTTTTCATTAAACAGAAATTCACTGTTTTTTTCCTTTTTTTCTAGAATGGATAAAAAGAAAGTTGCTAATTAAAAAAATGTTTTTATTACTGTGTTACCAACATGGTTTTAATTGTTTTTTGAAAAAGAGAAAACAAATTATTATTTTGGGCTTGGTGGTCAAATTATTAATTTTTTTATTTTACGTTTTTTTAATCAATCAAATGTCACGAATAAACATTTTATGTATGATCGTTTCCATATTAGGAGGATATTTGAGTACATTGTTTTTGTAAGGTTGTAGCAATTAATTTATAAATTATAATTTATAAATTTATAAAGTATAACAGAGTGCATTATTTTCGAATGATTATTTTTATTAATATTTATAATAAATTGTATGTTTTTTTTACTATTATTTCATTTGGAATGGGAAACAGTAATTTAAAAAAACAGGAAATACATTATCAATAAATACAATTTTATTACAATCTTAAGGTAAAATAAATTCTCAAGTTTCTCGCTTTTTCATGTAAATTTAAAACCTCTTGAGAGAAACCATTTTACGAAATCGTGATGAAAAAATATTGGAAAATTAAATATTGAAATTATATTTATATTTAATTTATTTGAATAGAGTTAAAGCGGCTCGTAAAAAAATATTTACAGGATTTTCGACGAAGGTGAAAAAAGAGAAAATGGGAAATGCGTTAATTAAATAAATGTTTAATTAAGTGGGCCGCGCGAAGTATTTCCCGTGCTTTTCCAGGTAGGAACTTGAGCGATCTTACGAGATGGAGAGAGGCACGGTTGCACCAGCGTTACTTCGTGAAAGTATGCGTACGTAAAAAAAAAAAAAAAGGTGTTTCGTTTGACGAATGCTGAAAGCATCTTGTAGCGAAGTACAGCTAGTACCACGAAGATAACGTGGGACATCGAGGAGTGTGTAATACAATCGGATGTCTGAGAGGATATAAATAATAATAATGACAACATGCGCAGAAGTAAAAAAAGATAGGGAAGAAGGAGTGTCGAGGAGAACGTATGTGAATGTTAATAAGTACGCCTTAAGAAGTTTTTGCCTCGCCGAGGGAAGGCCAGTGACTCTCGATAGATGTGATGAGATTAGAACGTATGCTTGAAATTCCAATCCTGTATTTTTATTTTTTATATTTATTTTTATTCATTCATGTTTTTTAATTTGTAAGAATAAATTTTTAACGTAATAAATTGTAATCCTGATCGTTTAATTTTTAATGATAATTTTTATATTTGTTTATAAATTCATAAAAACTAATTTGTTAACATAATACATTTTAAACTTGCATTTTAATTTTTGCATTTATTTTTCGAAACTTAGTAAACAATTTTCATCCCTGAATTTTTATTTTTTATATTTATTTTCATAAATTCGTGTATATAAAATTATAAAGAATAGTTTATAAATGATCTACGTAATAAACTCCAAGACTGCATTTTTATTATTTACATTGATTTGAATCAATTCACGTTTAAAAAAAAAGAGAAAATGTAAACACATGAATAAATAAATGAAACAAATATGTAAAATTTTAAATAACCTCTAATATTAATAAAATCGTTTATTATTTTGCTGAATTCCAATTATTTATGGAAATATAATTTTGATTTTTTTCACGAATACAAAAATCACCAAAATTTCTATGAAAACAACGACTTTCTTAAGACTACTCAACGTATCAAATCAAAACGTTTCAAATGGTTTTCAACGAGCAGTTTCACGTCTACACGTTTTTTAGTTTTTTTTTTAATGTTGGTGAATTGAAACGCGAATTATTTTTAATGCTCTCATAGACGGATTTATTTCGCGAACGGGCGAGCTCTCTCCGTTGAGTGAAACTCGTTAAATGTTGACTTCGGAGGTCTCGAGAGGCTGTGCACGTTAGAAAGAGAAATTATAGGTGATTCTTGTGCGCGAGAGTTGGAGATGCGAGCAGGCACACTCAAAAAATTCCTATTAGAAAGTGAGAGCGGAATAGCTTGAGGAATTTGGGGAGGGTTCGTTCGTGAAACGTGGTTGGGCGACTAGTTTTATTGAGTAATCGGAATATTCACGCGCACTCTGCCAGTCAGCACAAAAATTTGGAGATTAAAAACATCGATTTTTTCAACAACCCAATTCAAAAATATCGAACTCGAATCTCAATTTTTTTCATCAAATTTGTGTAAAAACCGTCATTTTCGTAAAATTACAAAATAAAATTAGGAATTGGATAGGTATTTAAATATTAAGTGTAGTAAAAAGAAATCCATGATTTCCAATCCATGACAGATGGCTTTAGTTATCTGTATCTCGAGTTGTATAAGTCCGATCGGGTGACACTAGATGACGTTCGAAAGATAAGATTTCGTACTAAACAAACTTTACAGACGGTTTTGTGATTGGTTGATTCAGTTAGTGATGGTTGACTTGAGAAGATAATGGATTTCTTTTTACTACAGCTAATATTCAATTGTCCTGTCAATTAGTACTAAAAAGGAGTGAAAAGAAGTAGACGTAGTAAAAAGAAATCCATGATTTTTCCAATAGATGCCTTTACTCATCTGTATCTTACGTTCCATAAGTCCGATCGGGTAACACTAGATGGCGTTGGAAGGATGAGATTTCGTACTGAACAAACTTTAGCGACGGTTTTGTCATATTGGTTGACTCCAGAAAATAATGGATTTCTTTTTACTAGACCTAATATTGTACAAAAATGGTATTTGTTGTGAACGTACGATGTTTTTGGCATCCTTCGACGTTTTCAGGCCAGTCGCAAGATCTGGCTCTCTCGTTGTAGAGGAGACCACCTATGCAGAGCTGCTCGGTCGCAGTTCCGTTCCAACAAGTCCAGTATCTCGTGCAGGACGTCTCGTGTCCGAAAATCCCGTAAAGCCAGTCGCAGTGTTCCGCGCTGATCGGCGAATTAGCTTGACGTTTTCCGTCGCAGTAATTCGCCCGCCATGGATAATCGCAACCTTCGGTGACACCCCGATGCTTCCCGGCGAACACTAGCCCGTTTGGACAGTCGAAGAGCTCGGGGCGTCCGTTCACGCACTCCCAATAACGATCGCAGTAATCGATGTCACTTATCACTCGTGATTTTGTCTGACATGGATCCTCCTGCTGTTGTTTTTGGGCATGGAGGCCTGGACAGACAAAAACATTATTTTTACTTTTATTTTTATACAAATTTAACAATTTCGAAAAAGCCTGTTTGAGGGTATTGTTAATATTTGATAACTATGATTATTTATCAAACTAAATCAAACTAAATTAAATAAATAAATAATCATAAATGATTATTTATTTATTATTTGATAACTATATTATTGGTTATTTATTGATTGTAAAAAAAATGTCTCGAAAAAAAAAATTGAAATAAAAAATGAAAGGATAAAAAAAAATCTAAAAAAAAAATTGTCTTAAAGTAAAGAGGGATACATTATTTTTAAATAATATTATTTTTTGTAGATGATTAATTACAAATTATTATAGGAATTATTATTAATTATTATACAACAAATTTAATTATGAGTTTTAAGTAAGTTAAATTATAAATTATTTGAGTTATTAAATTATTTAAGTGGTTACTTAAATCATAATTTGAATAATAACTTAAATTATTCATAGCTGATAACGTCGAAACGTTAATAAAAAAATATTTTGTATAAATTCTTGTTCATAGGCTATTTTTAATATATTGTGTTTTTTATAGTCTGTTCTATAGACTATAAAATACGCAACGAAAAGCATTCTTTTCCAATTCCTCGATGTGTTTTTTCGGTAAATCGTCACGAAATGTTTAAAATAATTTTTTACTTCGATCTTAAGGCTTCTAATTTTCGATTTCAAAATTTATAAATAAATGGTCAAATAAAACGAAACATTTCGTAGAATAATGAAATTGAGAAGAGAAATATTTAAGTTGTTAAAAAATAACATGTTTATTATATTTGATAATATTTTTTAAAAATGTTCGTTCTCATGCACTCTTTAACGATCATTTTAATTTCATTCTTTTTTCAGCTGCCAGCAATAAAGCCGGTTTATTTCTTTTCCTTTGAAGTTCGGCGACTCGATGAACAACGATTTTTCGTTTCGATTATTACGCTCGATAATTGTATGGATGGAGCCCGGGCAAGGGGAACACCTGAATATTCGTGGTTACCGATTTATATAATGACGATGATAAATTGCTGTTACAGGAGGGTTTCTCAGCGAGCGTTCTTGAACAAAAAGAAAACGGGATCCCGAGAGCCAGTGGGAGGGGTTCTCGAAGTGAAAGTCGACGTTCGGATTAACCTTGACCTCCGACCTTCAGGTCCAGATCGCCTTTCTGGGTCTTCGTTATTGGCTCGTTGATTGAGCCGACCTAATACTTCCCCTGAATATTGATGAACTTCCAATGGACCGAACGAACGACAAATTTTCTTTTCAATTTTTGTTTTTTTTTTAAGTTTTTAATTTTTTTATGTAGAAAGTTTGAAAAAAATCGAATTGTAAGGAAAAGATCTTTTGAAATGGAAGCCATTTTAGTTAAACGTAATTTACTATTCTTTTGTGACTTTTCTTTTAGAAAAACTTTGAATGTTTATACTACTTTTTTACATCGTTTAGTGCACAAATTTTCGAAACTACTGAATAGACTGTTTTGAAATTTTTATGACACATTCTGTATATCTATAGCAACCGACTGAATTAGAATTATCGAAAAATATTCATTTTTACTTTTTTTTTCGTTGGCAAAAAGCAGGGAAATAACATGCAATGTTTTTTTCTTTTTTTTCCGCTGCCGCCATTTTGTTATTTTTTCACGTACATTAAAAATTCTAGTTTGGTCAGTTGCTAGGGACATATCGAAGCCAAAAATTCAAAATTTGTCGAATTGAAGTGTTGCATTCGAATGGTATTTTGGTATGTTAAAAGTGCATAAAATATATAATAATTTTCTAACTGTCTTTCAAGAGTATATTTATTAATCCTAACAAATCCTAGATCAATATCTTTATCCACAATATCATTTCAAAATTGCATAAAAATAGTCCTTTTTTTCGAACTCCCAAAGTGGTTTCTTGCCTCAAAAGGTACGTGTTTCATCACGTATAAAAAATTATTTCGTGGAAGTCATTTATCGAATTATCAATGTCGTTAAAATTTCACGTTGACCACCTGGTTAGCCCAAAGGTGAGAGCGGAATAACGAAAGCGAATCGCGTGCGACGCTGCCATGAAATTTCTCGGACGACAGACGTCGGTGTTGTCTGATCGCGCACTCTCCGTTTCCACTCGTTGATAAAGTGCATCGACCGAGAGAGTCCGATCGAGGAAAAAGTGATGAAAGTCCGTGGGCTTGATATTTCATACGGAATTTAGGGCGACAAATATTCACTCTGATGTGGTTTATTGGATACGCTCGTTTGTCGATTATTAATAAATTTCGATTGAAACGAAATTTTCGATTGTACGTATTACAGAATCGATATTTAAACATTTTCTTTAATTCTTGGAAATTTGAATTAATTATTTATGAAAAAATCGTATTTCGTCATATAATTCGAAAATTATTTGATTATCTTGATATTTAAATTATTTTTTTTTATTGTAAAATGAATCGTATATTATTATTCTATCAAGGACTAAAACTTCACGAATTTTATAATTTATTATTATTATTATATAATTATGTGTAATATAATAATAATGAATTATCATAAAATTAATAACAAATGTATTATTATTGTATAATGTGTTATTAAATTATTAATTATAAATGAAATATTACATGTACATTTTTTTTCGTGAACTATAATTGATAATTTTTCGCGTGAAATAATATTGCATTTAAGAAAATTAAAAAATTACGATTTTTTCACAATTTATATATGAATCTGAGAGCATTATTAATATTTTTCCGAAAAATGTATAAACATGCAAATATAGAAGTTTATAATGAAATTATTGAATAGTGAAAAATGAGAATGGTACACGATCCATTGGCATATTTGCCATGAGAAAATGAATTCATTGTTCTATTATTCTCTGGTGTGTATTATCATTGATTCTGTATCGTCAAATAAAAGCAAAGGGTATTCGAGACCAACTCTTTAGAGCAAATTTATCGACGAATGTTCTGGGTCAGCTTGGTCAAACGTGACTCCTGTTTTTGTTTTCAAATGTTTACTAGCATGCACGATATATATATGTATCGATCGTGTGTGAGGGCACGAAAAACATCGGTACAATCCCTCCCCGTGGCAGAAACGTCGTGACGGAGCTTAACGAAAAGTTGTTTTCGCAAGGAATTCTTGCCTTTCGAATAATCACGGGGATAGAAATAATTGAACATGGCACACAACATCGATCATCAGATACGGGGCCTCGATTTAACCGTGAGATAGATTTTATTCGTCGATACTCGAGTATTATTGTGTTTATTCGGGGTAAGGTTCCGAAAACCTCCCTTCTCCGATCGATCTGAAATTTTGCAGCGACCTTCCCTTTAACCATCCAAGAGAATCCCTAAAAGGATTTTTGGCGACTATCATTTATTTTCGAGATATCGAATTTTAAAGTTTATTCTTTTAACACGTGCCAGTATATCTATATAAAATAAATATCTTTCAAAATTCGATATCTCGAAAACTATCACTAGTCGCCAAAAATCCTTTTAGGGGTTTTCTTAGAATGTCAAAAGGAACGTCCGTGCAAAATTTCAGCTCGATCGGAGTAGGGAGGTTTTCGGAATCCTCCTCCCCTCCAGTTGCTTTTTCGTTCGTGCTGGTTTGTTTTTCGTTTCGTAATACGTTTGGAAAAAATATGATAGAAGTCTCTACAGCCCGCGGGTCGTATTTCGAGATTCGATAGATCCGAGTGTTTGTGTGGTGACGTTGGATTAGACCTGGGGCCAAATAGTGACACAGCTAGTAGAAGAGGTTATGGCTCGCATACAGAGCAGACGTTTCTCTACGGTTCAACGGATACACTCGTCCCAAACTACCATATATTTATGTGTACGTGCACACTCGTACATAAACCAGGGTGAGGTCCTGCAAACGTTACGCAAGCCCTGAGTGTTTAGACTATCCAGGGCTTCGTTGGCTCACTTTCCCTTCCTTCACCACTTCGTAAATGAGCCGTGTATACATACGTTATAACGGGTATGGCGTTTCTTACTGTACACGTCCAAACTATGTAAGGATCGTACGAACGTTGTAGAAAGCCACTGAAGAGAATTCAACGCGTTTAAAACTGATTTCACGGATCATAGGATCCCCCAGTTGTGATTTATTTACAACTAGACCAGTATTTAAAAAAAATCAATGTCGCACCAGGATTATTTTTTTACATATGATTCGTTTGATTACGTTGAAAGGACATTTTTCCAGCTTTTTAAACAGTTCCTCAACAACATCAAATTAAACAATTTGAAAATTGTTCTTCGTCCGAAAGAGACGAGTATAATTTATGAGGGAGATAATTGAGGAGATTTTTGTGACAGTGAAATAATTTTCATTTTTAATGTTATAGAAATTATTTATTTTTTTTTGTGAACGCCATTATTGAATCAAAGGATTATTTGTGATGAGATAATTTCATTTGCTAAGATGAGGTTTTGGGTTACTTGTTTATATATATATAAAATATATATAAAATATACTATAAATAAATAAATAAATAATGTAAAAAATAAATAATATATATAAAATGTTTTTATAGATATTATCTATATTTTTATCATAGTAAAATTCCTATGAGAATATCTAAAACTGAAATCAATTTTCTTAGTTTTTTTTTTATGAGAATTATCACCTTTTAGAAGAAGAATTTTTTTTTAAAGGAAACCTTGAAAGAACTCGTTCTCTCAGTTTTTTCGAGGTCTACAAAAATATGATTAATAATTTCACAATTTCATATTTTGAAATACGTAAAACGTGTTTTGAATCACAAAAAGTCATGGGACCATTTTTCCCCCATAGATTCAAAAGCAGTAACGAAACGAGAGAAAAAAATTAATGAATCCAGTGGGATAAAAATTTCAACGAAGTTGAAGCATTACCCCAGCCATTGCTTTTTTCCGTAAAGTGCAACGTTTCGAACTCACCGTTAGAGCCATAAAATCATTCGGTTTGCACCAGCCTCAGGCTCATTCCTTTATTTTTTTTTACGCAAAATCTTACACAGAGTTATGCTTTTCGAGAGCCAGAGTTTCGACTTTCTCACTTTTTCGATTTTTATGGCTTTGCGTTTTTTTACCCCGCGCAATCTATCGCCTATTTCCGGTACGAAAATTGCGGTAAGTCTCGAGTCAATGCGAGAGGGTGCAACACGCATTTACCGGAGCGCCGGGCGATAAAAGTTTCCGAGTGAGAGTCCAGTCTGTCCACGGATGATTAAATCCACGATTTTTTGCAGACACGTTTTATCTCGAGCCCCCTCCCCTTTCTTTTTATTTTTTAATATTGAATCAATAGTATTAATTTGGTTTCTTAATTTATAAAAGTAATTTTATTTGTTAATTAGATTTCTCAATTTGAAAAAGTCATTTTTATTTCTTGATTTTCTTCATTTCATTTCTTCGTTTATTAAACTAATTTTATTTCTTAATTTTTTAAAATTGATTTCTTAATTTATAAAATTTTTATCAATTTAATTTCTTTATTCAAAAAATCATATTACCAATTATATTAATTTTTAATAATTTACTTCGTTCCACTTTTCGGGATCGAAGCGAATTCTCGAAAAGTGCGTAATCCAATTACGAGGGAAATAAAATGCCACTGGAAATAACGTTGGGCAATTCCTACCTTTTAAGTTCACACGAAATAGTTGAGCAATATATATATGTTCGTTAAAATTAATCCGACGTAAATTGTATGTATACCCGCGATGTATGTATTTTCATTCACTTTTTTTTATACGTTTTTATTGTTATTGTTTTCGAGCACCGAAAGTAGAGGTATAAATAAATAAACAAATAAACGTATAAAAAAATAAATAAATCAATAAATCAATAAACAAATAAACATATAAAATAAATAAATAAATAAAATATTCATAAAAGTTTCGTTAGGTAAATCCATCTTCCCAACCTAAAAAAAATGTCCTCGAACTGTGACAAACCAATCCTGTATTCATCGTTTAATCCAAATAAAAAAGAAAGTTCGAAAAAATGATCAAATGCAAAAAAGCGGTAGGATATGAATTCGATCGACATACCGGAAGTCCCAAAAAAAAATGCGTTTGTCAAAGCGAAAAGTTTTATTTTTCGTCCAATATTTTTTATTTATTATGTTAAACCTTTTTTTTCATTAAAAAAAAACATAATACATAGTTGGCTGAATATCAATTGAGACTAAGGATGATCGAGGATTAACTAACCCTAATTATCATTAATGTAAAAAAAAATTCAAAGATCAAGAATGTCGAGAAATAATAGAGGAAACATTTTTTTTTTTATTTACGAGATCAATGAAATGACACGTCTATTATCGAACGCATTCGACATGCAACCATCATTACACCCGGCGTCGCGGCTAGACTCGAATTATTGGGTACATTCGAGAGCCCGTCTCGTTGAAGGCGCGAACGCGACAGATAAGAGAGATGAGAGAGAGAGAGAAGATAAGAAAGAGCGAGTGAACCAAGTAGTTGAGCTACTTTCATATTTTCACTGGTGCTGGTACACGGGAGAAAGTATGCACTCACGTGTACCTGCGAAATATGTGAAACTCTCCGTCGTCATTCCTGCGTCCGCCATCTTCCTTCTCACGGATCATCGCGAATAATAGTTTGATAAAAAAAAAAGAAAAAAAAACACGATTTCACACTACCCCATACAACTTCAGCTCAAAGAGGCATGACATCTTTCATTTCATGAAAATCTTCAATAACATTTCGAAAGTTCGACTGTTGTCTACATTTTCATTTGACTCGATCGGGAACGAATTTTCTTTTTCTTTATCCGAGTTGAAACTAATTATAAATATGCTATATAAATATATATAAAGAATATTAAAAATAATATTTACAATATTTATAATAATTAAAATATATGTAATAATAATAATAATAATCATGATAACTATACAAAATAGTGAAAAATAGAGATAATAATAATTATTAAAATAATACTAATAATGGTATTAATTATTATTGTCAATATGACCATTAATGTCGTCTCTCTTTTTTATCCCTTGTAGTTATGATGATAATAATAATAATAATAGTAGTAATGAAATAAATTATTCATAAAAATAATAACTGATAATAAAAATAGTAACTGTTATTATCGATGTTATCAGCAATGATATTTCTATCTTTTATCACTTGCTTTTATGATCAATAATAATGTCACATATAACAATTATTATATATAACAATCGTTTTTCTTTCATTATATTAATAATAATAATGATTATTTTTATGAGAGAAAAAAATATCATAATGGTGATGATGATATAGTAATAAAGCCCTCTAGTGATAAATAATAATATCGTGATTGGTGTTATTATTAATAATATTATTATTATTGTGAATACTAATAGGGTTACAAAAACGATAACGATAAGTACAGTTGTACAACAACGTGAACATGAGTGAAAATTAATTGCTTGATTAAAAAAGAAAATCAAGCGATTAATTTACAAGCACCGAGGCATTTCGTGATAAATCACCGGTGAGGTGATAGTACAGCATAGCTGTACGATAAATGTCGAATAGTGCGTTTAAGTGTAACAATATAAGTGTAATCGTACGTTCGTCGATAAATGATAAGAAAAAAAAGAAAGCTTATTAAATATTAAAGTATTAAAAGGTAATCCTTTTTCATATAAAGGAATTTTTATTATTTATATTATTATAAAGGAATTTTTATTATTTTCATTATTTAACTTAACATTCGAGTGCTGTTTGGGTTTGCTACATATATAATTAATAATGATATTAAAATAACAAGTAAATTCGAAATGTCAATTAAGGAGAGTAAATATATAATTTATAACAAAAATTAAACTCACCATTTGCAGCGACGAGGACGAGGAACAACGAGATTGTTCGAAACGATCTCATCCTGAAGTAGATATCTTCGACGTACTTTTGATTTTTCCTCCCTTTTTATTTCAACGATAAATAAAATCAAAACCTTTCCACCGTCAGACTTCGCGATAAACAATTGAAAAAAATGATTAAAAAAAAAAATCAAAAACAAATTTTTTTAAAAATTACTAATTAACAAACAAAAAGAGTTGAGAAACTACAACAACGTTATTATTGTTGTTGAAGGAGAAGACCGATTGTTGGTGCTTGGGAGAAGACCGAAGAAGCTTTGCTGATGGGTTTTCGTGGCGGGACTGGTCACTGGGAGAGGCCTTTGGTTACGGGTCTTATATGAGCTCCCCTCTCTCACGGCAATCCTCTTGCTGCTGCTGCTGCTGCTGCTGCTGCTGTTGCTGTTGCTGGTGCTGTTTCTGGGCTCTGATGTGCTTCACTAGGAAGGCCCCCATTGCTCGTTACAATCGTACGTACGTATACGGGTTCTTCCATTCTCGAGGCAATGCTTGGGATCATGCTTGGTCTCCGGCGTCATTCAGGGAAATTCACGGAAGCCTTAACTGCAGACGATCTTAACCGCGAGATCTTTCTCATTGATGGTGCGCGTAGCTTCGTTTGTTTAAGAAAAAAAAAGAAATAATAATGATAATGATAATAATAATAATAATAAAAATAATAATAATAACAAATTTTTTTAACGCATGCGCGCTAAAGTACTTGCGGAAGATAATCGAAGGAAGTGAGAGACAGAAAAAAAATTCACCCGTGAATCAAACTGACGGCTGACGCGGAGAAAAGAAAGCCCGTGAAAAATAAATAAATTAATTGATTAAATAAAATAAAATTATTGTTGGTTTGTTGGCAATGAAATTTGAGTAACTGGAGTATTGATTTTTAGGAAATTTTAACTATACATTCTGTAGGCTCATAGATAGCGACTGAACTAGAATTATTTGAAAATTTGTATTTTTACTATTTTTTTTTCGGTGGCAAAAAGTGGTTTTAAATATGCTGTTTTTTTTGTTATTTTTGTCTGTGGGGGGAAATTTCTAGTTCGGTTGGGTGCGAGGGATATATCGATGATAAAAATTCGAAATTTTTCGATTCGAATGGCGTTTTTGTATGTTGAAAGTGCGTGAAGTATGTAATAATTTTACAAAATGAATTTTAAGAATGTATTTGTTAAGCCTGATAAACCTTACATCAATATCTTTTTTCACAGTCTCATAAAAAATTAATCAAAAAAGCTTTTTTTTTCGAGTGCCTAAAGTTGAGTCCTGCCTCAATATAATTTATATTCAGATAAATAAAAGTGTTTATCGCAAAATTTTTTGAGCGAAGAGAAACCCGATCCGCATAAATAAAAAATGAAGGTTGCAAAGAATTTTTGATAATTATCAGTACCAAATGCAAACGACGTTTCAACTTCGGTAATTCTTTTTTACTGTCGAGCTGATGACTCGATTTTATATTTTCTCCCTGCACATCAAGCAGAGTGGATCTTCCGGTCCATCCGTTGCTATTGCACTGATTCGATCCGACGATGCATCGTGATATTCGCTCTTCGATCAAAAAGCTTCCGAGCCGGCAAACGGCGTTTGGCCCTGATGAAATAATCCATTTTGGCCCAGTCACTTGATGGCAAGATACTCTCATGAAAAAAAGAAAAAAAAATGAATATCAAGATTATAAAAAAATGCCTTTTAATCCCGTTCCAAAGTGCCTCCTGTCGATCTTCTCGCAACTCCCATTAGCCATCTCCCTTCTCCTTTTTTTATGGTTAAAAAGGGTTTCTTTGACGTGAGAAAGTTCTAAGTATAATCTTTTTTTTTTTAAATTAAATATCGTATTTTTTAGGGTTTCTAAGTATTGTATTTTTTTTATTTCTAAGTATTTATTTTTTTAAATTAATTTTGAGATTTACTTTGCTATTCCAGACCATGGTAATTACATAGTTTAGTGACTTTACCGAAATATACTATTAAAATTTATTTTGTTTTCAATTTTTAACTTTGTGAAAAATTATCCTATCGGGACGAAAAAAAAGAATTTTCAAGCTCGAAATCTCTAGTTTATGAATTCGTTAACCAAATTTTTTTTTGAGCATCACGCTCCATGCTAAAATAAAAAATGGTGGGAATAATTTTTTTTCATGATTTTTGGTTTTTTCAAAAGCGTCCATGGGCTTAGAAAAATTTTTCCTAGGTTGACCTTGACTTCAATGATATACCTTGGTTCTTCAGCTTTGATGTCTTTTTTTTTGCTCTCTGCACGACGATTTGTTGCTGCGATATCGTCGATTGAGTGCAAAATGAGTTTTTTTCTTTATTCACTGTTACCTCACAAAGTATTGATCGTACAGCGACCGGAAGATGTGTTTCTGAAACTTAAATGATTTTTCTACGAGTCGTTATCGTCATTTTTAAGAAACGATTTTTTTTCGTTGCCGAGTGTACATAATTAATCGGAGCATAATTAATCCTTGCGTTGCGCAATCAACCAATTTAGATTACGAACAAGTGAAAGAGTCGGTAATTTTTATTGAAGAACGTGAGGAATTTCCGGTGGAGAATCTTGCCAATAAAGTAAATAATAATGAAGAGGCTGAAGAGCTCGTAGATACGAGGTTTCGGATCGTCGATCCGGCTGGAATGTTGGTGCATTAAGTTTTTCATTTTCCACGAAGGACAACGCGCAATGCGAATCGCCGAGGGATCCGGCCCGACCACGGCATCTTTTTCCTCGACGTTGAGCTTTTTGTTATCGGGATTACTTTGCGGTGGCGAGTTTCAAGAGAGCTCGATTCGTGATCGGTATATATCGATGGATAATCGCGAGGTGACTGATACCGGATGTACTGACGGTTGCAAAAATCGGACTTGCAGTTCTTTCAGTTTTTGTTTGGGTTTCTTTCAGTTTTTAATTTTTCGGTAGTTTCATTTCCTGTTTTTTTTTTGTTTGGGTTCGTTTGATTATTGTTTTAATTTCTTCTTTTTTATTTAAGCTTGTTTCAGTTTTTTTGGTCTAATTTCTTTTTTTTTTGTTTTGTTTTTCTTTGGTTTGGGTTTTTGGGTTATGATTTTTTTTTGTTTGGGTTTCTTTCAGTTTTTTTGGTCTAGTTTCATTGTTTATTTTTTTTGTTGGGTTTGTTTCAGTTTTGACTTTTTTTGTACAGTTTTTTTCAATTTTGATTTTATTGTTTGGGTTTGTTTGTGTTAAATAAAAAAGTTAAATTAACGAACGCAACGAAAGGATTATATGAAACGATTGAATGAGTTTTACTTGTTGAATTGTAATTGTTGATAAGAAGCAAACGTTTTCGTGTGGTCAATGCAAATGAATGGATTGATGAGGATATGGACTGGAAGGTTGAGAAATTGTTTGCCCAAGTTTGCGGAAGTGAAAGTATCGATCACGAATATGGTGCAAGAAATGTACATAAAGTGTCAAAAGAGATTCGTTTACGTACGATGTCGTAGAAAAAATTTTGAATTTTGAAATTCAATGAAAAAATGGATTTCTTTTTTGTTTAATTATAAAGGGTTATTGTGAACATTATAAAAAATATGTTATAATTCAAAAATAAATTTAGATATATAATATAGATAAATAAATAAAAATCAAATATAATTCATAGATAAACATTGAATTATTCTAATTATATCTAATAATAAATCAAACTGAACTGGAACTAGATTTGTTGATAAATATCTTATTGTCTGAAAAAATAAAACTTGGCTTTCTGTCTCACAGCGAGTATTTACGATAAGTGAATTTTTATAAAGAATAAATATTCCCAGTACGATTAAATACTTTGTTCTTTGCTCGGGGTCTCGTGAAGCGTTAAAGCGCGAGTTTTTTTTTCAAATCAGTACGGATCATGGATAACCGAGAATCCGCACAATGACTGGCCAAAGAGATCTGCTCGGGCAAACCGAGTAATTGGAGCGGTGAAAAAAACCACGAACGTGGTTTGCAGCACTGGATAGCAAGAGCTGGATGGTTAGACCGGATGATGTGAAAATCGATGTAGCATAGCCTACAAAACACGGCTATTGGCCACAGGGATGAGTCACGTCGTATTTTTTTTTGTCCTCCAATCAACCAGCTTCGTATATTTCGCTTTTTCCTTTCTCGTCTTTACCAAGGATACTCTTTCGTTTCGGTGAAAAAAATGGGCGTAGAAAAGTTTGAAATTTCATAATATCAAATTTGAAAATTTGAAAATTTTCAAGCCTGGAAACTGCCAGAAAATTAAATAATACGAAATAAACAAGTAGATAAAGTCTGGCTCGAAAGAAAGCTGCTTTTAAGAATTTGTTTATCAAATTGTGAATAAAGATATTGATGCAGAGTTTTTTAGGCTTAATAAATACACTCTTAAAATATATTTAAAAAAATTTTGTATATATTTTATGCACTTTTAACATACAAAAACACCATTCGAATACAACGCCTCGATCAGTATGTGTGTCTGTGCTGTTGTTCAAATTTCAAACAATGGGCTATGCAAAACAGAAAAATTTTGAATTTTTAGCTTCGATATATCACTAGCAATCGACTAAACTAGAATTTTCAACGTACGTGCAAAAATAACAAAATGGCCGCGAAAAAAATAAAGAAAATAAATTCATCTTTTTTCACAGCTTTTCGCCAACGAAAAAAATAGTAAAAATGAGAATTCTTTAATAATTCTAGTTCAGTCAGTTGCTATAGATGTACAGAATTTGTGGTTGAAATTTCATAACAATCGGTTTAGTAATTTCGGAAATTTTAGGGAGAAAAAAATCGATTTTTTTCAAAGGTTTAAAATAGGATAGTGCCTTAACGAAGCCCGATGTTACGATTATAGTTGAGGGCTGATTTTACAAAGTAATTCGATGTAATTTCCCATTGGCAACGAAATAATTTTCTCAAGCCTGACGTGAGAATTGCCCGGAGAAATGAGGGAGAGAGAGAGAGTGCCAATCACTGATACATTATTGCCTCTTTCACAGATCGACAATCGCTGTATGGTTCTATCGTGTGCGGAGCCCTCGTTTGGATGATGCTGCGCAGCGTTGAGAATGGAGAATCATCCGATCTCGCTGTGTTAGAAATCACCGGTTTTCTCTTCTTTCCGACGATTTCTTCGTCCCGCTCGATCTTTTCTTGTCACTCCTCCGACTCGTGAAAATCGAGGCGCGAGTCAATTCCATCTGTGAACTCGTCCTATCGCAGAATTAACCCAATGCCAAGTCCATTTGTTGCCACAGAATTACTATTACGTTTTCACGCTATTTTTCCTTTTTTTCTAACGAAATTTATGAAAAAATTGTATTTGTATGTATTTTTTTTAATTTGTGTAATTATTATTAAAGATATCATGAAAATACGACGAAAATTATTTCTTGGATTATGGTTTCTTTTTTTTTTTAATGTTGTCAAATATTGCGAATAATTTATTTATTCATATTGTTGAATTAATTTTTGTATTCGTATTTTTCAATTACATTTTTTCATTAGCATTGTTCAGTTACTTTTTTTATTGGTATTTTTTAATTACATTCTTTTATTAGTATTTTTCAACTACATTTTTTTATAACTATTTATATAGTTAATAACTAAATTAAATATTGAAAAAATCGAAAATCATTTATATATTATCATTAAATCATTTATACATTATTATTTTATCAATAACAGTCCCAAAGACATTTTATTCAAATTATCACTAGAATATTAAAAAATCGTCCAAATTTTCAACAATTTATGGGATTATTATTTTCAACTGTAGACACGAGTAGATTTATACACAAGTAAATACAAAGGTGTACTTCATCATACGAAACGAGTCCATTCGCTTGCCAATTTTTTTTAGACTTCAACTTGTTTATTTTTTTTCAAAATTTAAGTTTTTTTTTACTTTTTGATGGATGGTTGTTTCGAGGGATTTGAAAATCGATTATTATAATTAATAACAGTGATGAATCCGGGACTTGTGAGCAGTCATGGATCCCATCGTTTGCCTTGGATTCTTTAATTGCCATTAGTGTATCACTACCGGTGTTATAACGTTGCAGGTTTTTGCTAGAAACGCACTCGCTTACATGACTTCACAATCGTTCTCTTCCTCTCACTACGACTCTCTCTCTCTCTCCCTCTCTCTCTTACACGCTCTCTCCATAGACTCCGCATCAGAATCTGTGAGAATGGTCACAAAAGGAAATAGGATTCATGAACCGAACAATGGTACTCGCAGTTTCGAAACCTTCGAAGCGTGTGGAGCCTCGAGTGCAACAACGTGTGTGTCTCAACTTTAAAATTACCCGCGATCCGTGTTACAGACAACGGAACATGCGAGTTCTCGAGACAATGCAGAATTCGAAATTTGAAGCGTTATCCTTATTATTTTCTTACGAGGTACGATCCAGTGAATGAACAGGTATCGTTTTTATGTATTTTACAAAATCTTTGTATGTTTTTTTTTCGTTATTTTTGTTTTTTGAATATTCTTTAAGTTTTTTTCTTATTATTTATTTTAATGTTATTTTTTTCTATTTTTAACGTTTTAACGTAGACTTGTTTTTAAATGTTTTATTTGGTATTCTTTAACATTTATTTGTTTCATCATTTTTTAAGGGTTTGTTTTTATTATTTGTTTGTATTTGGAACATATTTGAGATTAAAGTATTTTTTCAAATTTGAGTATGTTTCAGGATATTCTTTTTTAAATTTTAATCAATCATGGTGTTTTTATTTATTTCGTAATAAACAAAATTGTAAGGACGTGTGTCAGTGGAGAGATATTTTTTCCGCGAATTGATTTGGATAATCAATATTTAATTAATTTGGGTAATCAATTTGCAGTTAATTTGAATAATCAATTTGAAATTAATTAGAATAATCAATTTTCAATTAATTTGAGTAATCAATTTGCAAATAATTTGGATAATTAATTTGCAATTACTTTGGATAACGAATTTTCAATTAATTTGAGTAATCAATTTGCTAATAATTTGGATAATTAATTTGCAATTACTTTGGATAATCAATTTTAAATTACTTCGAGTAATCAATTTGCTAATAATTTGGATAATTAATTTGCAATTACTTTGGATAATCAATTTTCAATTACTTCGAGTAATCAATTTTTAAATCCATTTGGATAATTAATTTGCAATTAATTTGGTCTTCAATTTGCAATAAATTGCAGAATATTGTTGTATTTCCTTCGACGAGATCTCTAATAATGAAGAAAAAAAGACGAATTTAAATAGACATTTGCGCGTGGTCTAATGATTATAACGATGATGCAGTAAATTTCGTCAGGGCAAAAGCTAGATCGCCGGAACACGATGTACACTCAGGGATGGAAATTATTCGAGCTAGCGGACAAAATCATTCCGGAGCTCGTAAGGTGTTATTCGTACTGTAAACACATGCGCAATGATTGAACGCTTTTAGTAAAGAGTGTTTAGATTCCCGAGCCGTGAAGTCGCGAAAAATGCTATCAATTTATTTTCACTCCTACAATGAATTAATATCAAACTTGGATTGTGAATTAATGTATAATTTGTTCTCTCAAGCGTGAAAGTAATGAAACGTTACACGCAGAATGGTAAATATAGTTTGTGGGACGAAATAGAAAAAATTAATTTCATCCGTTCGTACTTCTTCGTAAATTGAAATTATATTTTATTCAATTATACAAAAATTGATTATACTCTTAATGAGCGAAAGATCGAGCGAAAAAAAGTTTGTAAACGTTGATTGGGTGTCGATTGATTTGTAATAGAAAAATTAGGGTTTTCAATCCATTATCAATACTGGATAAATTGATAATAGTTTATCGATTTGTAGCGATTGATTCATATATTTCGTATTAACTAACTAATCCTCAAGAAAAGATAAATAATTACGGGGTTATATATTATTGTAAAGGTTGTATTTGTTTATTTATTTATTTTATTATTTATTCATTTAATTATGTATTTATTTAATTATTTATGTATTTAATTCTGTATTTATTTAATTATTTATGTATTTAATTCTGTATTTATTTAATTATTTATTTATTTGATTATTTATTTATTTATTATAAATTTTTAACGTTCGTAAAATAACATTTGTTACTAAACAATAATCCAAAATGTTTTCCGGTTAGATTAAAAAACGAAGAAAACGTTTATCCGTATTAGGGTGCAGTCGAAATCCTGTTTTTTCACTTTATTGGACATTATATTATTGGCATTAAAAAAATGTAATTTCCTGTATGAGATTGTTTTTTCACGCCAATTGTAACTGGAGCAGCGCCCTACTGAGTGTGACCAGTTCGACAGCGGTCCAACGCTGGTTGCTCGCTTTCAGGCGACCGGGAATTTTATTAATGCGATAGAGCCTCGTGTAAATTATGCAGAATTGCGTTTAGAAAATTGTTTTTCGCGATTAGTACAAAATTGAATGAAAATTATATTAATAAATTTTTTGTTTTCGTTTATGTTTTATTTCTTAGATGTCGAAATTGGAATCAAGAGTACTCAACGTTCAACTCTCATTGCACAGCTCGAGATGCAAAGTCCATTGGACAGCCGAACGAAATGCAAAAAAAAAGTAAAGAAAAATAATAAAAACGTCGACCCTTCTCGTAACGTACTCTTCCCCAGCCGCAAGGGGAAGTTATTTCGAAACCCGATCCTCTGGTGTCACGCTACATTTCACAGGAGGCTAAGGTCGACAGTCTCACTTCTTGGATACATCTTCGATCTTGAAATGACCGTTGAAATTTCAGGCTCACTGGAAACCAATCGTTTCGGTAAGAATAAAGGGATTTCTCTTCCTCCTCTGGCTCACATTCTTTCTTTCTTTCTCGCTTCAAATATTTCCAAATCATAGAAAGTAATTTAAAAAATTTTATTTTTCTGTTTTTATATTAAAAAAAGAAAGAAATTCTAGTCGTGAATTTACCGGTCGACAGGGAGAAATGAGAGCCCGTGAAAAATAAATAAATAAATAATTCAAATAAAAAGGAATTCTTGATGGTTGGTTGGTGTTAAAATTTAAAGAATTAGTGAATCGATTGTTGTGAAATTTTAACTATATATTCTGTAAATCTATAGCTACCGACTGAACTAGAATTATTCAATTTTACTATTTTTTTCGTTGGCAAAAAGCAGTGAAAAAACATGAAATGTTTTTTTTCCTTTTTTCGCGGCCATTTTGTTATTTTTGCACGTACGTTAAAAATTCTAGTTCAGTCGGTTGCTAGTGATACATCGAAGCTGAAAATTCGAAATTTTTCTGTTTTGGATGGCCCATTGTTCGAAATTTCAACAGCAGCGCAGACCTACCTACTGTTCGAAGCGTTGTATTCGAATGGTGATTTTGTATGTTAAAAGTGCATAAAATAATTAAAAATCATAAAACATTTTTTTAAATCTATTTCAAGAGTGTATTTATCAACCTTAACAAACCCTACATCGATATCTTTATTCATAACCTCACAAAAAATTCATAAAAATCGCCTTTTTTTTTTCAAGCGCCCAAGGTAGAATCCTTTCTTAAGAAAACACGATGATTACGACAACGCCATTTGATGAAGCAGTTTAAATATTGAATAGAAACATCATCATTCCAATCAAGGCTATCGATAGGAATTTTCTTGACCAGAATGATCGTATGAAAGGAAATGGATAAAAAAAGGAATGGACTTTGGAGAGAAATTATAAGATCGAATACATTTCTAAAGCTTCAGTAGTGATTAGCGTTACAAGTTTCCAGGAAACTCGACGGGCGTTTGTGTCTGCGATATTTCAAAGTGAACGCAGACATTCCCTCGTATATTAATGACCATTGGAAGTATCAAGATAGTGATGGAGTACGTGGTTATTAGCTTTCTAATAGGAGTATAAGTGGACTCGGCGTAACCGGAGTCTGCATCGATGAAACAGTTCCAATTAACATCCGGTTCGTACTGGTCATTACATATACTCATCCGGAAATTTCCCGTAACAGCGTTTCGTATTCAACGGAGTGCGCTGCACCGAGCATTCGAGAAATCGTAATAAATTGAATATATTAAATCTGTATCGTCCAGAGAAATTAATCATGGTTTTATTCAGACTCTATCATCGAAGGTCGATATACGAGGTTTGTTCAAAAAGTAAGGTGACTTTTCAACTTTCGCAGGTTACGTACGTTCGATTTTCGATTTTTTTTGTTTGTTACGTTGGTACACGTATTCTCAACATTCGCTGACGTTATCAGCCGTTTTGGGTGTTTTGTTTGGGTTTAATAGAAATAAACATCGTTTTTCAATAATAACTCAACGAACTCTCGATGCAATTCTAATCGCAATGTTCCACATTGAAATTCTCTTTGTACATAATTTTTTCAGTAGGTATGTATGATTAGAAGAATTTTTATCAGAAATCGAGAAAAAAATGTAGTTACCTAAAAACAAGGTAATCAATTGTTATTAACGATTGGAGTTTATCGCATATCAGCGTACGATGCGATAACACATGTTTCAGTGTAAAGTCAAAGTACGGAGAAGGGGATTTTGAATACTTTTTGAATTTATTTGTCCATTTTGAATACTTTAACGAGCCGAACGGATAATCGCTCCGAGAAAAAATGAGCAAAATTTCGTATTACTGCCAGGAGGATCTCGGATCCTTTGGGCACGATTTATCACGGAAGCCAAATATTGGTGGTTGCGTGTACGTTTGGGTTACGAGGCTGACCGGGGAGAAACGCGTTTAAAACCACAAGGGCAAAGACCCCAACGACCTTGACGCCTTCGTAAAGGTCCGCGTCCTCGACACGCCTTTTTTAGCTTTTTTTTCAAACAGTGGGCCCTTTTTTTCTTCCCTTTTTTGCAGTTACGTCATTTTTTCGTTTCGGCTGATTTTCACCCCTTGCTAATCGTATTATCTCACTTTTTCTCCCTTTTTCGTTATTCGTGCTTTTTTTCCCTCCCAAGTGCATTTCTCCAATTTAAAAACGAATAATTCAATTCAATTTTCATTGCAAGTATTGAACAGCAAGAAAAATCGTGGTTTGGGAAGTTATTAACGATTTTTTAGAAATTTTGGGTTTTGGGGAAAATTAATGGTACATTCGTGCTCAGGGGATCAAATTACATCAAAATGGACCTATACAAATAATATTAAAAAATCAAAATTTTTTGGATTTTTGGGCAAAATACGTTTTTTCACTAAATCATTGATAACTTTTTTTCCTTTAGGATTTGGTGGTCCATCGTGTGCTTAATCTCTTCGTTATGATTTTCTCTTCAAAACATTTTTTTAGTCATTGAAATCCGATGATTTTTCGATTTTCGGCAGAATTTCAAAGTTGGACCATCGATTTTTGCCAATTTTTCCATACATACCCCTTTGCCCTTTTTTTTTGCGGTTTTTCGAGTCGAATTTCCGGGAAAACTATAGGAGATATCGATATAATTTCAACGCGATTATTTAAGTCAGGCAAAAACCTTTTCCAAACTCACCAAATAAATCCCCATAGCATAAAAGAAGCTCAACCTACGACCTTTTGAAATTTCGTGATTTTTGAGATTCCGGAAAAGTGGCCGGGGAAGTCGAATTTTTTTTTTCCATTTTAAAACTATTAAAATGGTCTATTTAACTGGAAATTTTCTGCTGATTACGAATATGCTCGAGTTTTTACCGAAAGTACAAAATTAGACTGGGAAAATGCAAAAAACGTTTCCAGAATATTTTTTTGACATTTTTCTCTAGAAATGAAGAGTTCAAAGCGAATAAAATGGGGGCTGGCTTTAAAAATTAATAATAATCTAGGAACCATAAATGCTTATATCAGCCGACTGAGAATTTCCCCCCAACCCCCCATTGTTAATATAAATAACATAATTGTCAATTATGAATATATAAATAAATAAAAGTGTGTAATTAAACATAAACCGATGGATCTATGAAAAAAGTTTTGGAGCTTTTACCGACGGAGTAAAAGCGACCGTAGTAAATTTTTCACGACTCTAGGGTCGCTCCTTAAAGTGTTCGCGTTTAATATCCGTTCACGAATTTACCATGTACTTCGTATACTCATTGAATATTCAAGGGAGCATTAAAAAGTTACCTCGTACAAATCCATTACACGAGTATCGAGTTTTGGCTTCTTGTTTTCTCCACTTGGCCGAAAAGTTATTCGATTCATTAGGATATTTGGTCGAGGAAGAAGTGGGGTAGACTGATGGCTTCTCCAGTTCGGATCGCTTTAAGAACGCAGGGCTTGCGAATTATCGAGGCGTTTATCGAGAATTACGACACCAGGATGGTTCGACACCAAAAGTTGGTACATTGCGCATGCGCTCACCAGCTACCGAAATTTTCGTTTTTGCTTCTCTCTTGGGCAAATTTGGTCCCTCGTCCCTCATTTTGCCATTTGGGTTACACCTTTTTTCCTTGTTACATCGGTCACGTGGTTCGATTAGGGTTAGCCGAGTGGCTGGCGAAAATAAGAGGTCGATCGACCCTCTTAATTCCTCGGTAGCTTTTTTATGTACCTCTTATTTATTTCGACAATCAAGCCATTCAACATCGAGGTATAATCGTTCAGCCCTCGAAACCCTAACGTGCTGTAATCAAGCTGATAATAGGCTCTGGAATAACTCTTTTTTTTTTTACAATGTTTCAGTTTAATTCAACGATTTTTTAATTGATTTGTTTGGTTCATTAATAATTGGGGAAATTTGCAAGTCTCACACTCGTTAGAACAATGATTTGAGCAACATTTTTGGTTTTTGATAAATCGAAGTTCGACGTACACGTTGACAAAGAATTTCCAATTCTGATAATTGAAATTTAATTAAATTTTAATTCTGATAATGAAAGGGCAATTTATTTTTTATTCTAATATTGAAAATTCAATTAATTAAAAAATTTATTAAGAAAACTCAATTTTTTATTTTTATAATTAAAATTCAATTAATTTTTTATTCCAGTTATTAACAGATTGTAAGTCCGAGAAATCCACGGATAATTAAAATGAAAAATCTAATAACAAGAGCTTTTTTTTCTCGCATCCATTTTATAAATATATAATTTGACGAAATATTTTAATTATCGATCACGGTCATTTTTAAAAAACGTTTCTAACCGCACAAATTTTTTAAACAAAATTGTATTTATGCCTTTCAATCACGGAAAATTGAGACGTTTAATGTGCAATGATAATTGCGTTAGAGCAATTATTACAAACCGAAAAATATGGAAAATCGTTGATCTCCTTCAAACACGTTGATTTTTCGATGGTAATATTTATTAAAGGCTATTGGAGAGCGCAACACGGAATAACGTGAGAATTAACGCGTAGGATGAATGCTGAGCGGGAAAAGAAAAAAAAATACTTGAGATCGTGACCCGGGTACCTGAGAATTCGATCTTCTCTCGCATTCTCGGCGCTTCCCGTATTTTTTTTCGAATTTGTTTCCCGCCTGCACTTTATCGAGGTTATACAAATTTATTGTTCGCTTAATCGCGGGTTCCTCGAGGTTTCGGATAAGAATGCGAACGATGACCCTGTGACGTCATCAAGAGGCTTGGAACGACTCTGAACGTCCGGGTTTTATTTCGGCGATTGCGTTTCGGTAATTCTGTTATTTCGTGTATCGTGAGCAATGCGCGTTAAATTGTATCTATATTCGCAGTTTCGGGGACGTGTAAATGAATACATGAACAAATAAAGGTAAGAATAAATAACTAATATGAATTATTGTTTAATTATTCATATTATTTATACTTATTTGGGAGAAGAAACAAATTTATTAATTGTTACTTTTTTCGGTTTATATTTTTAGAAAATATTACAGTTTCTATATTTATTTAATTTATGAAATTATTCAGAAAAACATTATTTATATACTATATAACTCAAACAAACCCAAACAAATAAGAATAAATAACTAATATGAAAGAAGTAAGAATAAATAACTAATATGAATAATTATTTAACTATTCATATTATTTATACTTATTTGGGTGAAGAAACAAATTTATTAATTATTACTTTTTCGGTTTATATTTTTAGAAAATATTACAGTTTCTATATTTATTTAATTTATGAAATTATTCAGAAAAAC
Organism: Ophioninae sp. B BG-2022a; assembly: GCA_030522765.1. Lineage (NCBI taxonomy): Eukaryota > Metazoa > Arthropoda > Insecta > Hymenoptera > Ichneumonidae > Ophioninae sp. B BG-2022a. The sequence continues at coordinate 40,699 of JAPYZJ010000486.1, forward strand.
ATTATTTATATACTATATAACCCAAACAAATCCAAACAAAAAAAGGTAAAAATAAATAACTATTATCTATACTCATTAGAGTAAAGGAACAAATTAATTAATTGTTAGATTTTTCGATTTATATTTTTATAAAATATCATAGTTTCTATATTTATTTAATTTATGACATTATTTAGAAAAATATTATTTATATACTATATACGAGGTTTGTTCAAAAAGTAAGGTGACTTTTCAAATTTCGCGAGTTACGTCCATACGATTTTCGATTTGTTTGTTTGTTGTGTCCTTATATATATATGTATATCCACAGACACTCAATACATCACTTTACGTAGGATGCAGATTCATACTTCGTTTTTTTTTTTTCACTCACGAAGTATACGGACGTGGGATGTGACGTTCCGCATTTGAATAAGGAATACGGTACTTGCGGGTGGACGAGTTCGTTGTTGAAGTCAATTTAGAGAGGACCGCGAGAGCCTATAGCCATAAGTTTGCATTTCCTGCCACGTGAGGACTCGAAATTTTCAGCGTCGAGTATCCCCGGGATACGCTATAAGGAAACTCGACGAAACATAACCGAAACCTACCAACGGTATCCTAATCTACTTTTATAATTTACCCCCCCCCCCCAGGTGCCCGAGGTTCACTTCTTTGGAAATCTTAATGAGATGCCTCGATTTCTTCGATGCGCTTGCCAAAAATGTACCGTTTTTTATTTCCTTTTCAATATTTCCCTCAAGCATTTGAAATACATATAAAATCATTTTCAGTCAATTTGGCGAAACTTTTTTTGCAAATAGAAAAATATATTTTATGGCTTCGCGTTTTAGATTGCATAATTAATAATATAATTAATCGAAATTAATTAAACCTTTATCGATTTTGGTCGTGTTTATCAAGATTATAAATAACAATAATAATAATAATGTAATAAAGAAAATAATAGTAAATTAAAAATGATAACATTTTCAATAACAACAACAACAATCAATGTAAAAATACATAATAATATTAATAGGATAAATAAATAAAATGAATGTAAAATATGAAAAATAATAATAATAATAATAATAATAATAATAATAATATTAATATTATAAATAAATAATAACGAATATAAAATATTAATAATAATAATAATAATATTAATATTATAAATAAATAATAACGAATATAAAATATTAATAATAATAATAATAATAGTAGTAGAATAAATAAATAGTAATGAATATAAAATAATAATAATAACAATAATAACAATGATAAAAAAACAATAAAAAAACAGTTTATGTCGAGTGTCGAGCTGAAACTTGGTATTTCGAATAATTGATACGTTCTTACATTAAGATGGACGTGGATCTTGATAATAACGAGACCAGCGGTCCTGCCGCAACCCGAATATCCTGATTGAAATGTCCAGACTTATTATTTTACGAGAACACGGATGACGTGGGACACGAATAAATTAATACGAATACGAAGGCGTGCGTATGGTGAGTGGGTGTGCGATTATATATATATATATATATATATATATATAAAGGATGGGAGGAAGATCGCGAAACCGCGAAGGGAAGGCGAAAACCGCCAGGTTGCTGAAGTATTACGTACGTATCGCTGTGATATCGGGGAGCCGCTAAGTGCCCTGGCGTGTAAACGCGCATCGAATTTATTGGATGATCGAGGAGCGCAGACGTTCCCGTTCCACTCACGCGTCTACGATCCGTAATCCCCTTACCAATTTTGCACACTTCACTTTTCTAGCTCCCAATGAAGTTTCGGTATCCTGACGACTTTGCGTTTCGAATCCCTTCTCTACTCGTTGAGTTTATTATTCGTTGGAAAAATGTGCTGTTTTTTGTTTTCGGTTATCGGGCAAAAAATGAAAATCGAATTCCAGTGATTTTTGGTTCGAGACAAAATTCGATTTTCTAGTTTTCTTATGTACTCAACTCTTTTGGTTGAATTTTGTAAAAATTGTAAATTTGAATTTAGATGAGTTTAGATTTGAATGAATTTGGGTTTGGATGAATTTGAATTTAGATGAATTTGGATTTGGCTGAATTTGAATTTCGATGAATTTAAATTTGAATGAATTTGAATTTGGTTTAATATCAATTTGGATGAATTTGAATTTGGATAAATTTGTATTTGGCTGAATTTGAATTTCGATGAATTTAAATTTGAATGAATTTGAATTTGGTTGAATATCAATTTGGATGAATTTGTATTTGAATGAATTTGAATTTGGAGGAATTTGTATTTAGCTGAATTTGAATTTGGATGAATTTTAGCTGAATTTGAATTTGGATGAATTTAAATTTGAATGCATTTGAATTTGGTTGAATATCATTTTGGATAAATTTGTATTTGAATGAATTTGAATTTGGAGAAATTTGTATTTAGCTAAATTTGAATTTCGATGAATTTAAATTTGAATGAATTTGAATTTGGTTGAATATCAATTCGGATGAATTTGAATTTAGTTGAATATAAATTCAGATGAATTGCAATTTGGATGAATTTGAATTTCACCGAATTTTAAAATGAATGAGTTTGTATTTTAATGAATTCATATTTGAATGAGTTCCAATTTGAATGAATTCGTATTTGAATGAGTTCCAATTTGAATGAATTCGTATTTGAATCAGTATAAACTTCAATGAATTTCAATACGAATGAATTAGGATTCCAATTTTATTTAAAAACAATTTCATTTCTCTGTCTTGAAACCAGCTTACAAAAAATCAAAATTTCGATTGAATCAAGCTTTCAAGATTACTGATTTTTCGAACTTTCCTAAAAGAGATCAGGTCATTTATTTCATGAGTATATCGGGGATCATAAATTTAGCAGGTCCATCACGGCAAGCACTATGATCGAGCTCGAAAAGCTATTTTCGTCGAAAAATCATTTGGGCATATGCGACGGAGTTTCTCGGGCGTGCAACGCAGCGAAACGAGAGGGGAATTGAAAAGAGAGACAACCGGGAGGTTGTAAAAACGGTATGCGACAAAAGAAAAAAAAAATTTTAAAAAAAACGAAAAGAAAAAAAAAAGCTTCCTGCGAGACGCGAAGACGAAGAAGAAGAAAAGGGCGAATGAGAAACGAAAAAGAAATTCGGGGGGCGCGATCGTTTTTTCGCAGAACCTCGACGAGAGATAAATATGCGGATCCCCCGGCGATCGGACACGGCTAAGATTTTTCATGCGATTCTGTTCTATCTCTTGCTTGTCTCCGTGCAACTCGCGCCAAAAAAAAAACAAAAAAAAAATATCTTCGAGCATAGCGAGCTCCGCCACGAAACGTCGCTTCTTATATTTGCGACACTGAACACTACCATCCCCCACCGGATTAATGGTCGTCGTTGCTCCCTAAATGCATTTTAGAAAAATCGCTCCCTCGTTCATTATCGTATTTATTAGCCCAAGCCCAAACGAACCCGAGCCAAAATATTCGACTTCATGCTCGGCCGTTCTTCCTCGAAAAATTGAAAAGCAATTTTTTTAATGAAATAAATTTTAAAAATAAAAAAGCGTAAATTTTTTTATTGTTTATTGAAGTACGATAAAAAAAAGGGTCAGTCGAGTTATCATCGAAAAAACTGTTTTGAAGAGAAAACAAAATTTCGTCTTCAGTCTCTGCTGTTCTTTTTTCGATAAATGGAAAAAGAACGGAAATTTCCTTTTCGTTTATTGAAATATGATAGAAAAAAAGCAAAACCCAAACAAACCCGAGACTAAATTTTCGACTTCATTGTCGGGCGTTTTTTCTCGAAAAATTGAAAAACGACTTAAATTTTCAATTCTTTATTGAAGTACGATAAAAAAAAGGGTCAGTCAAGTTATCATTGATAAAAGTTTTTTTTAGAAAAAAAATCAATTTCGTCTTTATTCTCCGCTGTTCTTTCTCGAAAAATGGAAAAAGGACCGAAATTTATTTTTCCTTTATTGAAATACCTACGATAAAAAAAAAAGGGTCAATCGAATTTTCCTCAAAATAGAAACTATTTTGGAAAAAAAATATTTCATTTCAATTTCCATAAATTTCTCAAAACAGTTTAACTCCTCATTTTCACAGGTGCCTCATAAGATCGTTTGTAAATGGTTGAATTATTGTTTTTATTTTTTTTTTCTTGAATTATTATTTTTTTAATAAAAATTAAATCGGCTGAATTGTTTTGTCCAATTGTCACTCCTTGCTGTACAAGTTCGCCTGGAATGACAAATATTTGCCGCTTGGCAAATATTTACAACGAAAAAATAAACAACGTCCAACAATGCACGGTAGGGCTTCAGTCTTGAGCAAGCAGCTCGTGCGTGACTAAATAAAACACAATTTTCTTACGATTCGTTACGAAGAAGCCAGGAATGCTGGATAATGCGAGCGTAGCCGCTCCTCTTTGGCGAAGCTGCGAGTTTTCGATGTACCGAGAATACGTGCACTGCGATCCGATCACTCCAAACTTACAAGTCGATAAATTTCATTCACGAAATTTCGTGGACGAAAAAAAATTTCGGGCAACTGTTGACCAAAGTGGATATCTTCTCGAACCCAAACAAACTCTGATCCAGTTTAGCCATTGAAAAGCACAAAAAGCATAAATTTTTTGTGGGTTTTTCCAACATTCAAAATCCCATCATTTATGGAAATAATTAAAATGGTTCATGTTCGCAGCATGATTAAACTAGTGGTGACATAATTTTAAAAAATCGAATAAAAAAATTAAATGTTTTGAACCGAAATCGGCCAATGACATTGAAGGCTCCACTTTTATTTTTTTTTTGGGAAGTATTATTTCTGCAAATCTTTTTTATGATTTTATGAAAACTGATGATTTTATTTATGTATAATTTACGATTTTGACAAGTTAAGGTTTTATGAAAAAATGCAATTTTTATTTTGTTAATTGACGATTTTATCAGATTATGGTTTTATTCAAAACGGTTGATTTTATTTTGTTAATTTACAATTTTGTGACATTACGGTTTTATGAAAAATTGTTATTTTTATTTTTCTAATTTATGATTTTATAAAAATACGGTTGTATAAAAAACTGTTAATCCTGTTTTGCTAATTTACAATTTTGTCAAATTACAGTTTTATAAGAAAACGTTAATTTAATTTGGCCAATTCATGATTTTATAAAATACTGCTCACTTATTTTGCTCATTTACAATTTTACAAAAAATGTATAATTTAATTTTGCTAATTAACTATTTTATCAAAAACTGTCAATTTTATTTTCCAAACTTACAATTTTATCAAATCACGATTTAATAAAAAAAAAACCGTTAATTATCGATTTCCCCAAGTTGGTCAAAATAAATTCTTATCTATGCCTCAACCGATGGCGTTGGAGAATTGATAAGAGCGAGGAGATTTCCTGTTAGATAATTCTTCCCGGAGATTGGGCGTATTTTCATCGCAAGCGAGAATCGAAAGACGGGGTCGTAAATGATTACCCGAGGGGGGAAATATAAATTTTGCTACGAGGAGTAGAAATGGCGCGTGTGTATACATGTGCGGACGGGAAGAACGACGCGGAGTGGCCTTAGGGTGAAATATACGCGGGTAAAGACGACAAGCGTCGAGGTAGGGGAGAAAAATACGAGAGGGCACAACCCGCACGGAGAAGAGTCTATCTGAGAACGGATTGTGAAAAATTCAAGTCACGAACCTTCCCTAGAGCGTGCTCCAAGTTTCCACTATCTTTCTCATTACGAAGAACACTTTGGAATCCAGAATAGGCGGTTTTCCTCTTTCATTTTTTACCATCTTTGTTTTTACTTATCAAAAATAAACATTATAAATTCCGTTCTTCATCCTGGATCAAATAGACAATTCACCAACTTCATTTTTTTTGTCGTTAAAGTTTTATTTACCGCGATAAATAAAACTATAGCGACCAAAAGAACTTCCTACTGAAAATTTTGAATTTTGTCAATCAATAATTAATCAATGGGTACTGTCATTTCAATTTTGGTAATATTAGAAGTAGTCAAAAAAAATCCATGACTTTTCCAATTGATGACTTGGAAAAGTCATGGATTTCTTTTTACTACACCTAATATCAATTTTGATGGCCACGGAGTAATTAATTGGTACTTTGGCGACCAAAAGAACTCCCTACTGAATATCTGGAATTTAATGAATAAAAAATTAATTAATGGATACTATAATATCAATTTTGGTAATTTTAGGTGTAGTAAAAAAAAATCCATGATTTTTCCAATCGATGTCTTAAAAAAGTCATGGATTTCTTTTTTCCTACTCTTAATATTAATTTTGGTCGCCACGGATTAATTAAATAGTACTGTAATTTTAATTTCGATGCCCACGGAGTAATGAATTACTACCGTTCTAATTTCAATTTTGGTCGCCACAAATTTCATTTTTGCCAGCACATTATCAATTCTCACGACTAATCAACCTTCTACATCCTGAAATAATACGAATCAGTAATTAATTAATAAATTGGTACTGCAATTACAATTTTGGTCGTAAAAAAATAATCAATTCGTACTGCAATTTCAATTTTCGTTCAGGCAACTTAAAAGACCCTCGTTATTCGGCTGTAAATGATCCTAGGTTTCAAAGTGCGCCCGGCCACTGAGGCTTTTTAAGTTGTCCGATGAGGCCCGAAAACAAATTTAGGAAAATTCTATTTGGGCTTGATGAAAGCCCTGATTCAATTTCTCACCCATCGAATTTTACTCGAGCTCAATGACACTGATACGGTTGTAGAATCGAGTCGAAATCTTCACGCGGAGATGCAAAAAAAAAATGAAAAAAACAACAACAACAAAAAAATAAAAATAAAACAAAAAAATAAGTAAATAAAAAAAAATAAAAAGTAAATAAAAAATACAGAAAAAAATCGATATAAAAAAAAACAAAAATTTAAAAAAAAAAAAAAGAAACGAAGCCGTTGCATCCTGCGGTTACCCCGGCACGAGGTTGGGTCAAGGTGACGGCCGTAACTGTGACTCACTGAGTGGCCGTTGGACATTAGGAGCGTCCAGAAGTCGGGATCGAGTCACAAGTACAAGAGTGGAGTTTTACAATGCACGCGAAGATAGCCGGCGAGGTCTACGCACTCCGGTTCTCAGATCGTCGGTGCCCGGCCATTTGCGGAATTCACGAAGTTATCCTCGAAAACGAAGGCAAGGATAGGGGGGTTTGCGGACCCGTGGTAGGGACGTCGGGGACACAGTTGTACGTTTCTTTTTTCCGTCGCTGTTTCCAATGTCCCCGATTTCCAGGATTACGTGTTCTTTTTTATTTCTTCATTTTTTCTTTATTTTTTTATTTCTTATTTTTTTTCACCTCGTCGCCAGATCCAATGACGTTAGACCGCGCCGAAAAACCGTTCGGATCCTCTTCCTCATCGCCGCCTACCGGGACGAACGGGAAGTAAAGTAAAGTAAAAAAAAAAAAGAAATATATGTAAACCTGAATAATAAAAAATACTTCGAATGTCGTCGAATTTTTGTCCCGTTGCAACGGCCCTCTCGAATGACCCAAGTCTCGACTTCTTTGATCATTCTCTTTTATTTTTTATTATTCCGCGGCCAAATTTTTGTTTTTTTTTTTCGACCCTGTTTCAGAGACGCGTTTTCTCATCACCCGGACTGCGCTTCAACTTTGCGCATCCTGACGGATGCAAATTCTTCGCACGCTCTTTTCCTCGAGTACTGTCGAAGAGAGACGAAAAAAAAGCACGAAGCTCTTCGTCAATACGATTCGAGTGCTTGTGCATATTTTATTCACTGGAAACGGTAACCTCCAAGAGTGTCCTCGAAAATGCCGCCGCTATTTAGATTGGAATATTTATCAATTTGTATTTCGTATCGTTTGTAACTTCCATCTTTGGTATTTTTAATAATTGATTAACATTGCCACGTAATGTGGATTAAAAGTATAATTATTTATTGTATTATATCATTATACAATTTTTTTGTTTTCTATGATTTTTAAATATTTTTTTACTATATTGAACGTTTCAATATTATTAAATTATTATTATACTGATAAATATGTCAAACAATAATATATAATATATTATTATTATTATTAATATTATGAGCATGAAAAATACTTGTAAAAAAAATCTGTATATCTTTGTTGAATTTAAAAATATCTACAAATCAGTATGTACATATCAAAATTTGAATATTATGAAAGGACACACATGATTATCGTAATATTACAACATTTTTATTTAATACGATTTTTTTTTCAAGGTCATCAAAGTCATCAAAATACGTAAAAAGATTATTAGATATTTTTTTCGTGCACATTATAACCCAAACAAACCCAAAAAAAACATAGCTTAGGTATTTCGTTTCTCGTGACTCACCCTGTTCTCGTGACTCACCTCGTGACTCAATTGGTCTCATTTAAATCAATTGATCAATTTTTCGTTGAAAATTAAATTAAATCGTTGATCAGACCCGAATGGAAATTTTCTAGCTTTATTGGGGTCCCAATGATGTAGCCTCAGGTGGGCCCTTAATATTTGGTCGTACTTTGATTTTTACGGCGATTAGAGGCAGATAGAGGGCCATCAAGGTTGCCTGACGACGCGTGATGCAAACCAACGTTGAGATCGTTTGCGATACCGATCAGGCGTTAACACCAACCGTAATGACCAAATTTGGCAATCCCATGAACAAGCGCCGTTCCCTCTGTATTCGTAATTCATTTAGCCGTTGAAAACTCGTCCGCGAAGGTTCATCGAACCGATTTCGTAATTTGATCCGACTTCGTAACACTGTCTTTCTCATCACCGAACGATAAACGCCAATACGCCGACGCATTTTTCAGTAATTAATTATTCGCTCGAATCTCGATTACCATCTTTCGCAATCCCGCATGGGTCAGGGAATTCCATTCACCTGTGGCAGATTTACACTCGAAGATTGAATCACTTGGAATGCAAGTGCCCGGGCTTGATTCTTCAGCTTTCTCACTCTTTCCCTCTTTTTTTCTCTTTCTTTCTCTTTTTATTTATATATATATATATAAATATATATATATATACAGCCTCGATCAAAATTTTTAGGGACCCTGAAATTTTCCCTGTCCGAACAAAAAATCGCTTATCTCAGCGAAAAAACATCCTAAACCGATTTATCAAAATCCATTTCGAAAAGGAGGAATCCAGCTTTATTTTGCTTTTTTATTTTCATTTTTGCGATTTTTTTTGCAGCCGCTGCGTCATTTTGAAAATGTAGGTTTATTGCGATCTTTATATTTTACAAAATCAGGTGCCGGACTTTGAAAAATAGGGATTTCGGTTTTTAACGATGAAATCTTTGAAAAGGACACTTTTAGTTTTTATTTCGTTACTTTAAAAATTTTTTGTGATTTTTTTTTGCAGAGATATATATATTTTTTTTTCGAAAAACTGCCAGTTTTTTTATAAGACCTGTTCTTTCGGCGCAACTTGAAAACAACGGGGTTTGGATGGTTGTTTTTATGAATTTTGGTTGCGCCCAGAGGACGAAAAATTCAAATTCTTTTTCGAGCCTTGCTCTCGTAACTTTTGGCGTTTCTACCTCGTTATATCGGATTAGTTCGGGCACAGTACGTTATTCCGTCTCCACCATTTGTATCTCTTTCAATTATCCTTTTTTGCCCGGGTCGTTTTGTGCTCCCGAGGGGAAGGGATTGCATGTGAGGCTCCGGGAGGATGGACGGACTCGGATTCACGAAGGCAAAAGCCTCGCTGGAGAAAAGAAACCCGTGCAAATTCCGCTCGTGCTGTGCGAACAAACGATGGCATTTGCCTCCTCCACCTCCTCGGGAGATGCTCTTTCGTTGCCGCTGTCTCTTTTCGTACCTGCAACAAAGCTCCGTCTAGATGTTGTTTTCTTGTTTTTTTTTTTACCTTGTTCACGCCCGTACTCAACCTTGCGAGGTCGTCGCGCGCTATTTTTTTGCGCAACGAAGATATTTTTCGGCGCAGTCGAAATATTTGGTTTGTTCAAAAAGTAAGGTGACTTTTCAAATTTCGTCGGTTAAGTACGTTCAATTTTCAATTTATTTTGTTTGTTACGTCGGTGAACGTGTCCCCAACATATGCTGACGTTATCAGCCGTTTTGGGTGTTTTGTTTGATTTTTATAGATACTAACCTTAGACGCCTTTCTAAGGCGAGGATTGAAAAGAGCGCTGGCACGAGTCGACGCTGAGTAGAAAACCCGAACTTTGATCGACCAGAAGGCTCAAAATTCCGAATTTTAATAGTTAGAAACTAGAAATTTCGTAAGGGTTTACAAGATTTTGGGTTTGTTGGGTTCGTTGGTTTGATTTTAAACCCTTGATTTTAAACAAACCCAAACAAACCAAAAAATTTACGAAATCAGTAGTTTCGGTATATTCAAATTCGGAATTTCGAGCCTTCTGGTCATTCGAAGTTCGGGTTTCCTACCCGAGCCCCACGAGTCTATCACATCTAAGGGTTGTTACTTCGAGTGGTAAAAAATACCAATGAATAAATCAATATTTTTCTCGAAAAATAAAAAGGTCACCCTGTTTCTCAACGTAATCCAAACAAACCTCCTATACACCGAAAAAAATCAGAAACAAACCGAATGACCCTAATCCTTCCATCAATATTTCCAACTAAACAAAAATGTTTTTCCCTTCCCTTTTTTTCAACAGTTCTTAGTCACTTTTCGAAATCGCTTTTTAAATTATTTCGTCACTCCGGTGAAAAAAAAATCTCGATAAGAACCGTGACAAACGTCATAACCCAAAAATGATCAGTAAACAATTGAGTTCTGGTACCCATCCAGCTCCCTTTTCGCTGTCCTTTTGAAAGACGTTAGTTCTTGGAAAATATTACGATGGGGCCCTCGGGGCACTTGGGCATGAATTTTTGGATGTTATTAGTGTGCGTTTGTGAGAGTTTCGTGGGAGGTGGGGAGGATTTGCGGTGAGCCAAAAAACGAGAGGACTGGGTGGGATAGTGAGCGGGGGTATCCAAAGGTTGGTATTACCGAGGGAGTACAAGAGTGCACTTCCTGGGCCTCGGAGTATTGAAGGAGTCCTGGGAGAGGAGAGGTAGGGGCCCCCATGCGTAATTGAGGTCCTGTTGCTCTCCTCCTCCTCCTCTTTCGTATTCCTCTTCTTCTTCTTCTTTTTCTCGTTCTCCACTGGTCTCCAGTGGCTTCCCCTTGGTCCCGGTGGTTTTGCCCGTTGTTCCGTAGTGCTGGACAGTCCGGATTGTGGTGGGGATTCGCCCTATGTAAGCCCTCGGACGATCGTGGTCCAGCCCATCCAGCATCAAGAGACTCCAGCCAAGGACACCTCCGGAGCTTCCCAACGATATTTTTGCGACATCCAAGTTCATCGAGATCGAACGTTATATCCTCACTGTGAATAACCCCAGTTACGACTATCACGATTACAACCGGAATTTATTCTATTTCCCTTAGTGCTTTTTCTTCGAGCTTAATTTATTTTTTTTTCAATTTTTTTTCCGCGATATGAAAATCTGTCGCGTGCTCGTCGCGTTGTCGATTTTGGTGGGAGTCAAAGCCGTTGATCGAGGCAGAAACAAGTACGAGAGGCAACTGCCTTTCCCGGGCCAACCCGATGGTAAGATACAGTGATTTTTCGTGATCCGAAGGAGAAACGTCTTCTTGGACACGAAACGAAACAAGGGAATTTTTCGGGAAGGGAAAAAATTGATAACGGAAAAGCTCTAAATCTGATATCCTTGAAGAATATTCTTGTCTCATCGAAGATCGCCATAGCGTTCTAATCGTATCGATTTCTCCACCAAGAATTGGCGATTTTCAATTGTTTTGAAAATCCTTCCAATTTGGTGTTTCCGTTTTTCGAAAGCGATCTTTGACTTCCGTAAAATAAAGATAAGGGTAAATACATTTACTTGGCAATGTTCCTCGTACCGTTCAAAATCGAGTTTATCATCAATTTCAACCGTGAGTGTAGCGATCGAGTTTCCGAAATCTCTGGAGTGAAAAAAAAGATGCAGTGTCAAAAATTAACGAAAAAGAGTAAAACCGTGGTTAGCAGTTTGATTTTGTTTGGGTTTATGATCGAAAAATCGGTATCCATTGTTAATAATTAGGATTGTACTAAAAATCATTCGAAATGAGGCAAAAAGTGATTTTCGTGTTTCCAAGGTCGAAAAAATTCGCCATTTCCCGTCGGTAAGCAATTTAAGGGTGAGCGAAGGGTTTTTTAACGATTCTTAATGTTGTTTGTTTCTAATCAGCAACGGAAGAAGCTTGGACCCACGGAGACGTTCACAAGCTCGATCGGCGACCGGATTTGCGACCGGACGACGGGGGATCTTTCACCACGGAGAATCTTGATGACACCGTAGTGGTTGGTGACTTTGAAATGCCCGCCCCGGAATCCCCGAACGCTTCCAGACAATTGTTTCCGGGATGGATTCAAACGGCACCGGAACTTCCGAAACCCATTGCCGGGTCGTTAAAACCGGCTTCTCTGCCGGTTACATATGCGCCTCAACAACCCCCGTTTCAACCGTCCGAGCAGCCTTACGAAAGCCTCCAAAATCAACCGCAACCGCATCAACCGAATCCGACCTTGCCACCTGGTTGCCTTGCTCCCCGCGGTCAATATCCCAGCCCCAATAATTGCGCGAACTATCTGAACTGCTGGGACGACGTCGTCATCGAAGAAATATGTCCCAACGGGTTGCTCTTCAACGACGTCACCGGACTCTGCGACTTCGAGTACAACGTCAACTGCGGCGTAAGACCTGGACCCACGCCTAGTAAGTTTTTTATTTCTTTTTTAATTCGAATTCTTCAATTTCAATTAGAATTATCGAAAATCGTTAAAGCACAATTCAAGCCCTATTCGTTGAAGCTATGTAAAAAATCTGCCCAATTTGACACATTTTCTAAATCACTTTTCTCAGAGACGTTCACATCTTTTTGAATGAACCGAGCGTCAAGCTCTGCAGAATTTATCGACGCAGGACATCTTTCTCTTATCGGAGCGAAAATTACTTTTTTGCAAATTTTCTGAGCAACATTTACTTTTTTAAGTATTTTCCGAGCAAAAATTACTTTTTTGCAAATTTTCTAAGCAAAAACTACTCTTTTGTCAATTTTCTGAGCAAGAACAATTTTTTCGTCAACTTTCCGAGCACAAACAATTTTTTATCAATTTCCTGCGCAAAATCACTTTCTTGTCAATTTTCTGAGCAACAATTACTTTCTTATCAATTTTCTGCGCAAAAGTACTCTCTTTTCAATTTTCTGAGCAACAATTACTTTTTTATCAATTTTCTGACCAAAAATTATTTTTATATCAATTTTCTGAGAAAAAATTAGTTTCTTTTTCAATTTTCTGAGCAGAAATTAATTTTATGTCAATTTTCAGAGAAAAATAACTTTTTTGTCAATTTTCTGAGCCAAAATTACTTTTTGGTCTTTCTGAGCAAAAATGACTCTGGAATTCGTTTTTGAAAGGCCGTAATTTGAAAACAGTTTCGAAGCCCATCCCGAAACATCAGATAAAAGAATACGTCGACTACGAGTCGAAAGTCGGGCAAACAAAAAAATAAATGTACATTGGGAACGAGAGAATCGAGAAGACGAAATCGCATCGCTCTCGTATGGTCTTGGAATATTTATTCTCGTTGCACAAAATTGTCGAATTATAATTCATTCGATCGTACGTTTACGAGATATATTACTTCGCGAGAGGAGGGCGAAGATGGGAAAAACCACCGCGGTGGAGTCACATCGAATACGAGTCGAGGGTCCGAAAGATCGATCCTCGCGATTAGGTTTCATTCATTATGCAGCCGACTGCAAGGCCCAGCGGCAACCCTGGGCCAAATACAATATTTAAAAAAAAACAACAACGTAGAAAGAATAAAAAGAAGTCGAGACCAACTACGAAATTCACATCGGGAATGAAGAACTCGAGAGAGAATCGAGTCAAGGAGAGAGGTGGGGGAAAATCACGGAATGGAAAAAAAATAAACAAGCTCGAAATTGAAATGGTAAAAAAACTTTCGCGATAAAATATAACTGCAGGATTCGTGCCTCGCGATTGATCCTGCGTTCATTATTTTTTCGGTATTTCGACTGTAGTTTTTGCTTCAATTATTACCGCTATCCTGTGGCATTGTTAAAATTGATTTTTAATTCATTTTTATCTATTGTTCAACAAATTGAATTTTTTTTATTGCGAAGAAAATTTAATAAATTTTTTTTTATTGCGAAGAAAATTTAATCATTTTTTTTTATTGCGAAGAAAATTTAATCAATTTTTATTTATTGCGTAGAAAATTTGATTTTTTTCAATCTATTGTATTATAAATTTAATTTATTTTTATCTACTGCATAGCAAATTTTGTTTCATTTATTGCGTAGAAATTGTTATTATTTTTTATCTATTATGTTGAAATGACTAGAAAATAGGCCAACGGATTTCAAAAGTATAGGAATGGATACTAACGTTCAAAAACCAACCGGAAGAGAAATATATTTTCTACAACATAGCTTTATCCCAAAATGTATAAATATCAAGAAAAAATGAATTCTTTAATTTTACAGAACCTCCATTGCCATCAGGTTCGAAGAGATGTCCCGATTTGAACGGTCGCTACAGGAGTGCCACCAACTGTTCAGAATTCTACATATGTCTTTCCGGCAGTCCGATCAAGTTCAGCTGTCCACCAGGATTGGTGTACAACGACGTGAGTACGAGGTCAACCCCCGTGAATTTTCGTCTTCCCAACATTTAAATATGAAACTTGGCAGAGCTCTGTGTCCATCGTGGAAAACGTGCAAAATGCATTTTGACCAGTCCTGTTTTGGCGCGCGTGTCATGACCCATTCACGAGACCTTCCTTTCCCGTACCTGGACGGAATAATCTTGGCCCACCTGAGAATGCGAATAAATTTCGGTATTCCGACCATCCTCGAGGCACGAACTTTCGCAATCGCGTTTTTCAAACAGAGATAGCTATAGTTTTCTCTGAGGCCTCTTGTTCGGAAGTCCATTTAGTAAAATGAATATTTGTATTTTTATTCAGTCATATGTTCATTATTAATCACATTGAACACGAAATAACGACAAAAGTCCAGTGTTTG